>NSMO01000040.1:0-38278 GCA_002588565.1 Coelastrella sp. UTEX B 3026
ACAATGCCGACGTGACTGCGCACCTTCCAGAGATGCACCTCCCCGGTATGTAGTTCAATGGCTTTGGCGATCTTGTTGATGATGTTTATATGCCTATGTTCTCCCATGTCTTGCGGCCTGGTGTTTGCTCTTCGCACCTGGTATATTGATGCGAGGCTGTCCGTTGCTATGTGTATGTTTGGCTCTACATCTGCACCCGCCAGGTTAAGCGCTTACTCCAACTATTGACCATCGCCTTCTGCTGCTGACCTACAGGTACCACCAACTTCGGGATGGACACCAGTAACAACCAGTTGAAGATCAGCTCAGAACAGACAGACTACCGCTTCCTGTGGGTGCCCTGCTCAGACCTTGGCTCTGGTAAGTTCCAACAAGCACTGCCTTTCAACATGCAACTTACATCAACGGTTGCTGGCCCATCTGCCTTGTATGCATAGGCTCCTCAGGCCATGTGGCACAGAAGCCTATGTATGTGTGAATATGCTTGGAACTGCACATGCAACTGGCAACTTGCACTCTGCCGAGCTTTGTAGCTCGGCGGCTGTGCAGATCTTCCATGCCGTACGTGATCTTGCACACCCTGCTGTTACCGAAGCTGGCCTCATATACACATGACATGCACACTGTACATTGTACAATGGCATGGGATAGAAAGGCAACCTTATGTTACACATTGTTGCTTACCAGCTTACGGGGTGTACTGATTCAATGAGCCTGGCTCTTGCTACAGCGTTGATGACTAGACATTGCTGGTCTAGCCGCTCTCATGACAATTGTCCACGTCTACATACGCAGTGGTAAAGATCGACACCAACCGGCCACTCGCGGATACTGAAACTACCAAGGCGATCATAGGCTACTACAGGACTGGACCAGAAGGTGCAGGCAATCTAAACCCATCAAGGACGGCTGTTGATGCAGATGGTAAGCATGATACGACGTGTGAATCTCTGGTTCATTGCTCTGTGGGCACACACCTGTCAGAGGTCTATGACGGGGTGCCAAGTTTCAGCTTAGTTGGTAGCAAGACATGCGGATAAGGCAGCCGCTACGGTGATGAAACCTCTGCATAAACCTGCCCCTTTCTGTGCAAAGAGTCCTGATCTGCAGTAACGTATGCTGTAAGCCAGGAGACCTTGCTGCAGGGTGTTCAGATGAATGGCGTGCCATGCTATTGACATGGCAGCTAGCAATGTTTGCCCCCACTGTGCTCCTGCTGCCGACTCTGTGGTGGTGATTAGTGGCATATTAATCCAGTATGCAGTGATGTAGGTGCGCGTCATGGACACCACCGCGATGAATTGCTTGTGCTTGACCGGGCAGCACCTGCTGTTCCTCACTGACTATGCACATGTGCTGCTTGCTGGTAAACACCTGCCACATGTGTTGCGGCTCGCTGAATGCCTTCTGTCACAACACTGACAAGTTGTTATCTTGTTGCTACTTGCAACAGGTGGTGTGTGGGTTGGCAACCGCGGTAACACAAGCGATTGCGCCGGACCAGCTGGTGGCTCTACTGTTGTTAGGATTGGGCTCGTTGAGAACAACCAGTGCCTGGACTACATGGGCCATGATGGCTTGATCAACACATGGACTCACGCTCCTGGTGATGATCCCTCTGACCCATCAACCTTGAACGGCCCATTGCCATTGGGGAGGATGAATGCCTGACTCACGAATTCAATGCCGGCGAAAGGCTCAGGTGTATGCGTTCTGTGGGGGTCACCAAAAGCCATGTGTGGGTGGGGAGTGTGGGAAGTCGCTTCTACGACCATTGGTTGGCGGCATTTGCCCCCCCTTCACTGCCAGCATCTGTTGGTGGCAACCCGCCACAACCTGGCGCCACCCAAACAACCTTCTTCCAAGGCACCAACAATGCGCCTGGAGACTTCACGATGTATGTTAGGCCTGAGGATTGGCCCCTGCCAGGCTGCTCAAGCGTGGCCGGCGGCTATGGCGCTGTCATTGATGATTCAGGTTGGTTTGCGGGCTGCATGCGACTTTTGATACAACCTTTTGTACTACATAGAGCACTGCATGTGCCAACCAGTTGGAGTATGCTGTGTGGACTCCGGCCAGTCACACCGTCATGACCAGACACCTGTCTCACTGAGATGCAGCTAGCATGCTTAGCTGCGTTGTGTAAACGGATGAGGAACTAAGACACCTTAGACGTCTTTTTGCCACAGTGGTCACAAGCTGAACAGCCACAGACTTCAGCAGTCGCAGCAAGTTTCAGTCTGGGTTACCACCACGAGCATCACTCAACTATGTTGCAGGCAGTCCTAGGCAACGGAAGGCTTCAGGGTTTCTCCTCGATGCGCACCATGATAGCTGTTTGGGTCGGTTCTACTACTAGTCGCCTGAAGTCGCTGTATATCGTGACCTGGCTTGTGTATGCAGGTATCTTGTGGGATGCCAGTGTATATGGCCTCGTTGTTCAGAGGCTCAATACATTGACAAGGACATGCCTTCCCGATGTCAACGCACCAGGGTGGACGTATGGCATGGGCATCGACACGACTGGTGACATACAATCGGGTGGTGCCGTGTACTCCTCAGGGTATGGTGATCACACACTCTGGAACACAAGAACCCATGAGTATGTTGATCTAAGGGAATTATTCCTGGGCGGCCCAAATATTGGCGAATTCCGAGGGGTTGCAGTTGACAACACGGGAACAACCTGGGTAGCAACCAGCACTGGCAATGGCGTGTGGTGGTTTAACAAGGATATCTGGTCCTGGAGCAGCTCATCAGTAACAAACACCGACATCACTATGTCCCTGCCGTTAGCACACTATAGCTTTGTGCCAACTGGAGCTTTCCCCACGGGCGTTGCCATTGACTCCCTTGGCAAGG
The DNA here is from genome assembly GCA_002588565.1 of Coelastrella sp. UTEX B 3026. NCBI lineage: Eukaryota > Viridiplantae > Chlorophyta > Chlorophyceae > Sphaeropleales > Scenedesmaceae > Coelastrella > Coelastrella sp. UTEX B 3026. The sequence goes on from NSMO01000040.1 coordinate 2,863, forward strand.
TGTGGGTGACCAACCGAGATGACAGCACGGCAGTGCGGATTGACCCAGCTACCAAGCTAGTGGACTTTGTTGTCAAGCTGCCTGTTGGCTGTGGCCCGTAAGTGTCAATTTTTGGTGCTAGCTACGTCTTTGGCCTGGACAATTTGAGTTGTCTTGTTGCAATTTGCACCTGCTTCAGGGATCGGTCACAAGACTTCTCCAGGCTATTGAGTAATGAGTGCATTGCAGTCTCCTTTCACTGGCTTGGATGCTGGCAGTACCATCAACTCTTGGCTCCTATGAAAATATTTGATTACAAACACCCCTAGTTGTTGAAGGGATTCTGGCGGCAACCGTACATGCTCAAACATGAGTGAACAGATAAATGCAGTCACCGTGCCTCTATGTGTTTGCTAGTGGCACTAGCAAACACTTCAAGTGCCACTAGCAAACACTTGAAGTGCAAAGCACCACGGTAGCCTGATCTGCACAAGAGACACAGGTACTCGGCAAACTGACATAAACACCATGTTGGTTAGATTCTGGTCAGCGTCTGCTCGATGCTGTTGTCAAGAATAGCTGAGTGCATGCAAGCACCACAGAATGAGGTGTCATAGTTGCTTGTGCAAACAAGTATGGCCTGTTTGGCGAGACCTGTATGCAACACCAACAAGCTGAGCTTCACATCTGCAATCCAGTATATAGATGTAGACAATATAGATCTCATATGGTCTTGTACCTGACTTCTTCTGCACATGTACAGGTACACATACGGTGATATGTCCGGTGCCATCAGGAGCGGCCTGCCTCAATCCGCCACCTGGACGACGGTCTATGACTCCGGTTCAACCACAAACGACTTCACCCACTGGGCCCTAAGTTGGGACAAAGCTGCAAGCGGAGGAGTTCTGCACATCTCTGTTGCTGTAAGCAATGACAACACCGAGAGTGCATGGAACAGTGCTCTATTCCACGAGGTTACAGCATCCGGCATGACGGTTGGCAGTCTCACTGGCCAGTACCTGATGATCAAGGTGTCAATGCAGAGGGTCGATGACGTGACGCCCGTTGTGTACGACTTGTGCCTGGCACAACCTATGGACTGCTGCGGTCCTGACAAGAAAGGTAACAACATAAGTAACATGGTGGAACCATTGACGTTAACTGCAACGCAGCCATGCCTTAAATTGCGTGTGAAACTAAAAAAAACTTCAGGTTGCTAGCTGCCCATGACATGACATCCGCACAAGCTAATCTTGTTGCAGTCCAACAACCAAGCTTGGGGCCCTGACATCGGATGTCGGGAAAGGATTAGGCACACATTGCCAGCCTCAACTGCACAATGAGTATCGTACTTAGTGCAACAGTGTTGAATGAATGAAGTCTTTCAATGCCATTCATATATCATGTTGTATGCTAATGAAGCAACACACCACCTGAGTATGCTGAGGGAGGGATGCGTATACATCATGTGTGCCTCAGCGTTGTTGTCACTTGAATCCTGCATTCCATCTTGTATTGCAGGACACATTGGACTCTGTGTCAAGGACTGTGGCAACAACTACACAGCCGTCCTTACTGCCTTCAACAACCTGACATCCACATCAAGCCCCAAAGATGTTCAAGCATCAGTTGGTGGCGGTCACCTGTGTGCTGGTACTGCAGTGTGCTGCATTCCAAAAGACTATGTCACTGTTATGCCGGCCACCTGCATGGTGAACCCTGAAAAGACAAAGTCTGCACCTGCTGCTGCTGCTGGTGGTGGTGGTAGGAAGCTGTACGCGGTGTAAAGAGTTTTGATGGCTGATGGGGAACTATCACGCAACCCCTGGCATGGTTATAACAGATCACAGATATCACACACGGGAAAGATAACAGAAGCACACTTCATTACAACTGATACCCAGTGGCTGCTAGCATGAGAGTGTTGACAGGGAAAGAGTTTTTGACCAGGAAAGTCCGACAGTGTACTTAGTTGCTTGCGCATGTCCCATTGTGTATTGAGTTGCTTGTGCATGTTTCAATATGTGCCGAGTCGCTTGTGCATGTCTCATTGTGTACTTAGTGGTTGTGTGTGCCTTACGGTGTTCTGAGTTGTTTGTACATTTATCAACCAGTTTTCAGTTGGTTATGCAGTCTCAACGTTAACTGAGTTGCTTGTGCATTCCTCAGTATGTACGTAGTTCCCTGTGCATTCTCATTGTATACCTAGTGTTGTTTGCATCTCTCAGTATGATTAGTTGCTTGCACCTTCCTGAAGGTTATCACTTGCGTCCGCTTTTCCAAGGGGTACTTGTTGTGTGTGCACTTCTCAAGGAATACTGAGTTGCTTGCGCAAGTTTCAACGTGTACTCAGTTCCCTGTGCATTCCTCCATGTGTACTGAGTTGCTTGTGCATATCTCGATGTGTAGTGGCTTCCTTGTGCATCTCGTTTAAAGAGCATCGTTTGCAGTCACATTTCAAAGATACCAAGCGCACTCGAGTTCGCTAATGACCTGCTCCGTTCAAGTCAAAAAGTGTAAGTCATTACGTCAGGAAATGGTCAGGAAATGGCCGCCTTGGTGCCCATGAATGGCTGCCTTGGTGCCCATGAATTCGAGTGTGTAAGAAATTGTTTCAATGAGCTGTTGGCTGGTTATATGCCCTGTTATGTGGCTTTGTGCTGATTGTGGTGTATGTTTGTGTAGTGCACGCATGCCAAAGTGGCTTTGTAAAGTTGTAGGTTGATTTTGCGGCATAGAAGTATGAACACAGTGTGTATATGCTGGTGTTGTATAGTGATAAATGGGTTGGACAATTGGTTTGATGTTCAATTGGTACTCGTTGCGTGTGCACTTCTTAAGGGATACTGAGTTGCTTGCGCATGTTTCAGCATGTATTCAGTTCCTTGTGCAATCCTTCAAGTGTACTTAGTTGCTTGTGCATGCTCAACGTATACTTAGTATTGTTGGCATCTCTCAGCGTGTACTTGGTTGCGTGCACAATTCTGAAGGGATATTAGTTGCATCTGCTTCTCAAAGGAGTACTTGTTGCGTGTGCACTAGTGTACTTCTCAAGGGATACCGAGTTGCCAGCGCATGTGTCAATGTGTACTCAGTTCCCTGTGCATCCCTTGATGTGTACTGAGTTGCTTATGCATCTCTCATTGTGTAGTGAGTTCCTTGTGCATCTCGTATGAACAGCATCGTCTGTAGTCGCATTTCAATGATACCAAGCACACTTTTTAAAGAACTGATCCTTGCAAGTCAAAAAATGTAAGTCAATACATGAGGAATGGCCGCCTTGGTGCCCATAAATGAGGCCCCCGTCTATGTAGGAAATTGGTTAAATGAGCTGTTGGCTGGTTCTGTGCCCTGTTATCTGGCTGTGTGCTGATTCTGGTGTATCTTTGTGTCTTGCACGCATGCCAAAGTGAATCGTTCAGGCACTCGGTTTTTGTGCCTGATGCATCCTGGCACAGTTAGTGCCAGCCATTTTGCTCTATCGCGGTTCGTTGGTTTCTGTAGCTGTCCCGTCCTGTGCTCTGGGCGTGGGATACAACTGCGTCCGTTGCAAATATGGTGGAACAGCTCGTGTTGATTTTGTTTGGGATACATTAGCTGCACTGCCGAGTGACGCGGCTGGCTGTGTCCGACGATAGGGCTTCGGCTCTGGTAGTCTGGCAATCCAGTCATCCTCAAAGTGGCTTTGTAAAGGCGTAGGTTTTGGGATGACTTTGTGGCCTAGAAGTATGACACAGTGTGTACATGCTGGTGTGTTGTGTAGTGTAAGATGGGTGGGATAGTTCATTCCACACACAAGTTGGCTACTAAGTTGGCTGCTAAGTTGCCTCCAAGATTTCCTTACCCTAAAGGCCTACAATGCTGTTGGGTGCATGTGATCAGCTTCGGCCATAGCGCGTTCTTTGGTAAAGAGCTTCTCATAGTTATTGCAGTATTACAATACTATATGCTGTATCTGATTATGATGTGTTGTATGTTAAATACAGCAGTTGCATGGGCCAGGGGTATTGCCTTGGAAGGCAGATACTTGCAGAAGTGAGCGGTAAGACGTTAAGGCCCCCTCATTTCTATGAGGAAAACTGCTTTTGGAAAACTACCTGTGGTTTTTGAGGCCCAATGTGTTGGTGTATGAACACGAAAGTCAATGTGTTGGCGCTTGGACATGAATAGTCGATGTCGCTGCTTGAACATGGATCGTCAATGTATTGATTGTTGGAAGTTGGATCGTCGACGTGTTGGTTCTTGTAAGTTGGAGAATCGATGTGTTGGTGGTTGGAAGTTGGATAGTCGATGTGTTGGTCGTTGATGTTGGAGAGGCAATGTGTTGGTGGTTGAAGTTGGAGAATCAATGTGGTGGTGGTTGAATTTTGAGAGTCAGTGTGTTGGTGCTTGGACACAGTGCTTGGACATAGAGGGTAAAGGCCATTAGTCCTGACACATTGCTGGTTGCTGTGCTTCATGGAATGCCTGCGCAACTGATTCCATTCAATGAGAACCTATCAAAGACCAAGCAAGGTTGTCAAGATACGTGGTTGCTAGGATGGCTTGGGGGCACATAGTTGTCCCCTACAGACTATGTTACTACCTGCTGAAGATGTTAACAGTTCACTGTCTGCACTGCGTTGAGTGGCGCCGTATGCATAAGACGCGCTAATGCATGTTGAAACTTCAGGGACTATTGTTGTTTGCAACCTGTGTGCACCGAGTTTGCAACGCATGCATGAATGCGTGGCTGCTGTTCACCGGGTGTCATGCAGCTTCCTTCCAAAGCACATAGTCTGCTTGTTGTGACGGACGAGTGCAGCACAACTGTCAGTCGGTAAGTCCATCCAGACAGTTCTGTGGTGTATTTGGACCGATCTGCCCCACTGTTGTTGGCATCATTGTTGTTTGCATATGCTTGAAGGGCATTGATGAGACACAGTGGCAAGTGTCGAAACATGTTTGCCCAAACAAGAACTGTTTGCGTGAATAGTTTGTTCATGGGCATAAGTATGCCAGAGCCTCTCTGGGGTTGTCATACGGCTCCCAGCTATGATCATGATGGTTGTTGGTGCTGTTACATGCTGCTTGTATCTGGTCGCTTGCTGGTCAGTGTAAGCATGTTGGTAAACACGTAAGGTTCTGTCAAAGGTCTGCGGCAGCTTTGAAAGCTGTTAGATACTTTGCATGTCGACCCTGCACTTCATGACGGCCTTTGAGATGATTAGATCATCATGATCTGATTGACCGACTACCCTGATGGCAGTTGTTGAATCATGCTGGTATTGCATGTATGGCTCATTCAGATTAGTGATGAATCTCGTTGTAGCCTCATTTTTGGCCTCAAAATATGCCTCGTATCAGGCCTTGTATCATGCCTTATATGAGGCCTGGTATCATGCCTTATATGAGGCCTCGTATCATGCCTCATTTCAGGTCTCATTTCAGGCCTCACATCAGGCCTCATATCATGCATCATTTTCAGCCTGAATTTTGGTACTGCTAGTGGCGTTGTTGCTACGCACGCTATAGTAGTGCAGTCCCTGTAGCAGCCTCACCGCAAGTTCGAGCTTGAACAGAAGTGCGTTGGTTTTTTGTGCCTCCAGAATAACGTATCCATGTATTCACATCCCCAATCCTCTTGGCCTCACCTTAAACATTAGTGCTTGTGGTTCGGCCTCACATTGAACAGAATTGCTTCAAGTCGTGTTTTGGGCTTCAGCGTCACCATTGAACAGAAGTGCTTGACCTTTGTGCTTCAGCCTTACCGTTGAACAGAAGTGCTGAATTATGTGTGCTTCAGCCTCACAATTAACAGAAGTGCTTGTGTTGTGTGCTTCAGCCTCACAATCGGACAGGAGTGCTTGAATGTGGTGCTTCGGCATCACAGTTGCACTGAAGTGCTTGTTTGCTGTGCTTCAGCCTTCACCATTGAACAGAAGTGCTGAATTATGTGTGCTTCAGCCTTACATTTAACAGAAGTGCTTGTGTTGTGTGCTTCAGCCTCACAATCGAACAGGAGTGTTTGAATGTGGTGCTTCGGCATCACAGTTATACTCAAGTGCTTGTTTGTTGTGCTTCAGCCTTCACCATTGAACAGAAGTGCTGAATTATGTGTGCTTCAGCCTTACATTTAACAGAAGTGCTTGTGTTGTGTGCTTCAGCCTCACAATCGAACAGGAGTGTTTGAATGTGGTGCTTCGGCATCACAGTTATAATCAAGTGCTTGTTTGTTGTGCTTCAGCCTTACCATTGAACAGAAGTGCTTGATGTTTGTGCTTCAGCCTTCACCATTGAACAGAAGTGCTTGATGTTTGTGCTTCAGCCTTCACCATTGAACAGAAGTGCTGAATTATGTGTGCTTCAGCCTCACAATTGAACAGAAGTGCTTGTGTTGTGTGCTTCAGCCTCACAATTGAACAGGAGTGCTTGAATGTGGTGCTTCGGCATCACAGTTGCGCTGAAGTGCTTGTTTGCTGTGCTTCAGCCTTACCATTGAACAGAAGTGCTAGATTTTTGTGTGCTTCAGCCTTACATTCGAACAGGAGTGCGATTTTTTGTGGCTCAGCCTCACATTGAACAGAAGTGCTTGACCTTTGTGCTTCAGCCTCACCATTGTACACAAGTGCTCTGCACTTGTGTTCAAGTCGAGCTTCTGTGCTTTGGCCAGGCAGGTGCTCAAGCAGTGCAAAGCAGCATGCTTTACCATTGCAAGCTCGATTATTATGCCATTTTGCTCCTAAGCAAACGTCAAGCGCATCGTGGGCAGCCTGCCTCAGTGGTTCATTATGAGCATCATGTAGTCTGACTGCTCAGTGAGGACTGAACGCACATGTGTTTCACGAGCTTTCACGCTACTGGATTGTGCCCTTCCACCTGTGTGTACTCAGTTGCCACCGGTATACTTATGGTTTGCTTTGGCCCCACGCAAGCACGCATTTGCTGACACTGCAGGCATCTGGGCTTGCTTCATGCCACAAGATTGTGCGGCATGCAACATTCTGGCTGCCTTGAGTGTACTCTGGCCTGGCCTATACATGTAACATATGTGTAACATATGATGAACCTTGTGCATGGCTCAACCCATGGCTCAACCCACGGCACAAGTTGAGGCGTCATGTGGCCTTGTATGGCTTCTGCAATAAACCATACGGTCATCAGGGACATGAGTTCAGAAAGCATCTAGCCGGGAGTCACAAATTGCCGGGCTGACCTTCCAGCCAAGGCGTCACTGACCGAGTCAGTCAGCATAATGCCCTGCCTTGGGTTTCCCCCGGCCTGCGCTTATCAGTGCCACTGGGGCCCTTGCTGCGTGTCCATTCCAGAAAAGAAGCTCATCCATCAACACCGTGACGTTCTTAGGACACCAACATGTATACTAGCCGTTGACCAGGTGATAACGCTCCTTTTCCAGAGAAGCCACGCCTCCATTCCCTGTCAGATCAACCACCAACTCAGGGGCCAACAAGTGGCTGTCGTTGATTGCTACATGCATACCATCTGTCCTTCATTGTTACATACGTCTGTAACTCCACCAAGGAGAGCGACCCCTGTTCACAAGCCCTCTCTGAACAGTACGGAGGAACCACTACTGCTCTGTTGCTGCCAGCCATACAGTGCACTGACCTGCTGTTTGCAAAACAGCTGCAGCTAATAGGCACAGAACCCTACCGTGCGTGAGTGATCATGGTTGCGGCACTGCCACCAATACTGCTGCAGCACTGCTTCACTACTGCCGCACTACTGATTCACATAGGCTACAGCTGCCGCTGCTAACGAAGGGCTCCACCAAAAGCACATCTCTGCTGCATTGCGCGGAATACCATAGCGGAGCTGATGCAGCTGTAGGTGTGGAGGTCAGCTGTTGGTCGACGCTGCTGGCACGGCTGGCATTTGCATCTCTATCCTGAGCAGCCAACCCCAGCAATACAGCAAGCAACTGTGGCACTGGCTGTCGCTGCTCTGGCTGGCGGCATAGGGTGTGTGCCTGGAAACTGCAAGATCGCCTCTTGAGCGCCTATGCATGAGCCCCAACAGCCTGATAATCTTGGGTGAAATGTTGGGTCACGCTGCTTCCACTGCTGCTCCTGTGGCTCTAGCCTGAAGCAATGCGCTAGCTTGTCCACCAGCGACAAGCAGCCGCTGTTGCTGCTGGCACTGCTGCAACTCCTGCAGCTCTACAAACTGTCGTAGAACTGCTGGCTGAGAGGCACCATGTCACCTCTTGCCTGATTGTGCTTGATATCAGTGTAAACATCAGTCAACTGCAGGCCACGCTGCTGCCACTGCTGCTCCTGTAGCTCTAGCCTGAGGTTTCAGGCCTCTCTTGACAACCAACCATAAGCTGCTGGTGCTGCTGCTGTGAGCGATGCTACTGCTGCTGGTGCTGCATGCCCTTGGCCTGCTGCCACCGCCACCCATGATCATACATTGCAGTCTGCTGGGTCATGATGTGCGCTGCACCTGATGACTCATGCGTGCCCAGGTGCGTTGCGAGTGACTGACTGGTAACGTGCTGTGTCGGATGATGAGCCATACTGCTGGCGGTGTTGGCCCTGTAGCTCCCAATGAGGGTGTTGAGGAAGTGTGGCTCACGCTGTGCACTGTGGCTGATGCCTGCCCAGTGCGCTGCACACAGCTGACTAGTAAGTGCTGAACAAGTTTCTTTCAGCTGCCAGGCCACGCTGCTGCCACTGCTGCTCCTGTAGCTCTAGCCTGAGGTGTTAGGCCTCTCTTGTCCACCAGCTGACAAGCTGCTGGTGCTGCTGCTAGCAATGATGCTACTGCTGCTGCATGGCCCTGTGATGCTGCTTTGTGCAACGGGGTCTCGCCGTCTGCATCTTGCAGCGTGGGGTTGGCCCCTGCAGCCAGCCTGCGTGTTTGGACATGTAAACAGGCATGTAAACAGACGTGTGAACTGAGAGTTTGACAAAATTTGACTGTGCAAGGCTCGGCAGCAGCATGCACGTACACAAGCAGCAATGTTGCTGCTGCTGTTGTGCACGATCAGGGATGTGTAGCACTAGTGCAAGATTTGGCAGCAGCATCCATGCACACATAATCTGTGTTGAAACAAAGCATTCACCCATAGTGGACTGAAGAGTTCAACATGGTCTGTTCCAACTGCACTGCACTGCGACAAATGGCAGCTGTGCTGTCCTGACAGGAACGAACTTGCGCCAAACCCCACTGCTGCTCGTGCTGATACTGCTTATGCGATGGCGGTGTGCACTCCAGAGAGCATGAACCAGGTGGCCCGTGTCTGCAGTTCTGTGCAGCGCGCCTACAAGTGTCCTACCACTCATGTCAAAGAGCTAGCTGCTGTAACCGCTGGTGCTGTGCTGTGTGTACCCTATCATACAAAGCTGCTGATTCGGCTGTCATTGCTGCTGATGTAATTGTGATGTATGCTTACAGTGCATTGACCACCTCCACGTGGCCAGTGTGAGCCGCTCTGTGAAGCGGAGTGGCCTTGCCAGACCTGGTCAAAGCATCTACAGCGGCACCTGTTGAAACAGACGATACAAGCAACAGTGAGGTTACATGGATGCACTGAAAATGGTGTTGGCTTGTAACGACCGCTTGTAAGGAAACTGCCTCAAACTGCAGCTGCATCTGCTGGTACACACACTCTTTGGTTGTTGCTGCCAGTGCCCAACTGTCAGGCCTGGTAAGATGCAGGTTGTGGACTCAGCAGACAAACCTAGCAGTGCGTAGTGCCATAAGCTGACTTTGCGTCAGAGCTACTTCAGGAGAGCATCGTCCGCTCAACCCTGGAACGAGTTGTTGTGGCTGCTTATTCCTGCAAGCTCACCATGTTTGAGCAGCAGCTGTACTGCTTTCACCTGTCCAGCCCTGGCAGCATAGTGCAGCGGTGTGTAACCGCTGGCACCTGCGCTCAGGTTTGAAATGAGTAACCGAAGAGTCGTAGCCCCTGCTGAAAGTTGAATCACGAAGGGAGTGCACAGAGATTGCAGTGCTTACAGCAGAACAGCCTGGATTCAGCAGCCACAAGAACCCGCCTGCCTTCCTGGCGCCACTGGATGCCGATGAAAGAAAGCCGAAGATGGTGGGAGAGGCGGAAGCACAAAGCTTGAAGCTAATCGGACCCAAGGTACGGCCCCAGCTCACCTGTGCCCCCATCAGAGTTTACTGCCTCGGGGCGGTTGCGCAAGATTCGTTCCAGCTTGTCCAGCTGGCCTGTCTGGGCAGCATGACAGGCACTCCGGACAAATTCTAGTTCATCAAGGCTCTGAGCTGCAGCACCAGGCCTGGCGTAGCACTGGCACTCTGCTTCCGAGTGGTTGAACTCGCAGTTGAAGAACATCAACGGATGGTGCACAGCTGCCTTCGCGTATTATATTGAGTGGAGATTCCAGAAGTGTTGTCAGGGCTTCAAGCAAGCAATGCTGATCAGCGGATCCCGTCGTCTCGCAGGCAGACCGGCAGTCGGGACATGTCACGTGCTGCGCTCGGACGCCAAATTCAGGAAGTAGACACTCAGCTGCAGCAGCTTACCTGGCTGCTGGAGGGACATTTGCGTCCGACGGCGGGGTTGTACTTGCATAAGTTGCTGCTGAGACTCCGGGCCGCTGTTAGTGCACATTCTATTGCTGTGAACCGTCGGATAAAGTGTTTTCAAAACAATGAGGTCGATCATGTCGCTGCAGCAGAGCCCATGCTCAACCAGCAGCGCATGCAAGCACGCAGCCAAGCCCTCCAGCCAGCGTTGCGTCTCCACAAGTGCAGCTAATAAGGAAATTACGCTCCTTGATTATGGAGCAGGCAATGTGCGCAGTGTGCGCAACGCCATCAAGAAGCTGGGCTACAGCATCAAGGATGTGAGTACTGCAGCTGCCTCAGCTGACCTTCCGTCTAGGGCTTTCTGTTGAACAGCCATGGGTCATCACAAAAGCTCAGATCTACAATATGCAAGTATGTATCATCATACAGCAGCATCTCAGGCCGTCTGTACCGCAGAACCACAGTTAAGCAGATGTAAGCAAAGCATGTATACCAAACAGCAGCAGACTCACGGCTGCAGGACTACTAGCCCAATGCGGGTTGGATGTTTTTGCCTCAAGCAGCCCAGCTTAAACGGCCCCATCAGCCGTCCGTTACCTCAGCTGTCACATTCCAACCTGATTATCCGTGCTAGCTGGGCCCCTGTCAGTTGAGCAGTGACAAAGCATTGCAAACTGGCTATCTAGGTTCAGGTCGCCCAGGTGACCTGGCATCATGTCAGTGCAGGTTGCACTCAATACCCCCTGGCATGGTCTATCTCAATCTGGTGTGGTTGTCAGTGGCGGTCTGCGGGATGTTACAGCCTACTAAGGCACAGCAGCATTCACACTTCTGGATGCAATCCAACTGCAGCACATGGGGTTTGCTTGCAGGTCGAGAGACCCTCAGACATTGCAGCAGCAGATAAGCTCATCTTTCCAGGCGTGGGCAGCTTTGGCCAGGCCATGGATGTGCTGAAAAGCAAGGAGTACATACAGCCACTAGTTGACTACATCCAGGTGAGTGAGAGGGCCCTTGACTCGGGTTAAGGGTGTGGGAATCGGGTCACTGGGTTTTCAGCAGACGCAGTTGCGCACACAGCACAGAGCACACAGCCATAGCAGGTGTGGCCTGACCTCAGCAGTACCAGCAGCAACAGGAGCAGGGGCTTGAGCAGCAGATTCTCATCATCCGTCAGATGGGTGTCAACCCGGCAGATGTCGCCTCAAAGCAAAGTAAGAGAGCCGAATTTGGTTATGCACATGTGATTTCGTGCGTGACCTGGTCAGATTGTTGCAGGTTTACTGAGCAGCAAGGATGCATGCAGAAGCAGCAGCTGATGACGCAACAGCTGGTGCTGCACAGCTCTGTTTCGGCCATGTATGCTTGGTCGTTAACAAAGGAAGGCAAGGAACTGCAGTTGTCATGCAGAGCAGTATAATCACGACTGAAACCCCCCAGCTATCACCTGGTCCAAATTTGGCGAGGCTATGCCATGTGTCCTTTGCCGTTATGCTCTGTAGGCAGTGAAAGTCTGTCAACTTTGTCCTATCTTTGCCATTGCATGGGCTGCTTTGGGCGTAGTCACTCGCTTTCCTGCTCATAGACTGCAACTGTCGATCTTGGTTGTATGATCTCTGCGTACACCTGACTACTTATGCCAACTCTTGCTGCGTACTGCTTGCAGAGTGGTAAACCCTTCTTCGGTATCTGCCTAGGCCTCCAATTGCTATTTGAAGGCAGTGAGGAGTCAGGTGGTCACGAGGGTTTGGGTGTCATACCAGGCAGGGTTTCAGCATTTGACCCTAAGCGGGGTTTACCCGTACCACACATAGGTTGGAATACCTTGGACCAGCTGAAGAGTTCTGATCTGTTGGCGGCAGTGGCACCACAAGATAGGGTATACTTTGTACACACGTATAGGTGAGTGCCTCTTTGTACGGCAGTCGGCCACAGGGGTTGTCTCACAGAAATTTGCAACGGTTTGCGAGCAGCTATAGCAGGGGCCACATTGCGAGCTTTATTCAAATTGTTTGTATGCTTGCATGCATATATGCACAAAGTAGTATTGGGCTGGGTTGCTAGAATGGGGGAAGCTGAGCAGTTTCAGACGGTTTCTGCAGCTGCAAGCACCAGAGCTACTGGGGCACAGCAGGGACAAAGCAGTACCAGTGCCATGGCCCGCTGTGCCTGTCTTGGTAACATGCAGTGGGCTACAAGCCTCTGCCTCTTGTTTGCCTGCAATGCAGGGCAATGCCTTGTGAGGCCAACGCAGACTGGGTGCTCGCAACTTCTCACTACGGAGAAGACTTCGTAGCCGCTGTATGCAACGGCAATGCCATGGCGACGCAGTTCCACCCGGAGAAGTCCGGAAGCACCGGCTTGGAGATCCTGCGCGGGTTCCTAGAACCCGAAACTGCTGAAGCGCAGGCAGCAGCATCAGCAGCCAATGCTCGGCAACTCGCGTACGTCGGCGGGGCCTCAAACCTCGGTGGCCGCGGGTTAGCGCGTCGGGTGATTGCCTGTTTGGACGTACGGAGCAATGACAACGGCGACCTGGTTGTAACGAAGGGTGACCAGTACGATGTACGAGAAAAGGAGGGCGATCGGGACGTACGAAACCTCGGCAAGCCAGTAGACCTAGCAGCAAGGTGGGAGTACTGGGCATGTTCAACGGCAGTCCTGCGCAGGCGCTGTTTGAGTTGCAAATCTTCGTGTCGTTGTGTGTTCGTAGCTGGTTCGGCCCTCAAGCAGCCCCTCTATCATGCCGTGATTGCAGAATCTGACTCAGTGTGGTGGTGGCTGGTGCATTATATCCACAAAATGTGGTTAATCAATGTTCTGCAGGTACTTTGATGAAGGTGCCGATGAGGTGGCCTTTCTCAACATCACAGGCTTCAGGGATTGCCCTCTAGAGGACCTACCAATGCTTCAGGTGGGTTCATTGATGGGTCTGATAGCTTATCTCATGGTGGGTCACAGTCTTTTTGGTTGCCACTACAAGAACAATTACCCTTTCCAGCCTTTGAAGTTGCTTGGTGGCTCAGCCGCACCAGCACACCAGGATTAGACCACCCTCAGGGGCGCCTTCAAGGCAGAAAAGCCCACTCAGTGGGGTGGTGATTTGCTGCTAGTGGCTTTGCTAGCGGAACAGAGCATGGTTCTGTATGTGCTGTGCAGCTTGCAAGCATCCACTTTTGTGAATGTCCACCAAACTGGATGCGGAGGAGTCTGCTTGCAAGCTGCACAGCACAGACCTGGCAATCCTAGAGTTACAATGTCCCTGGGGCTGCACAAGTATGTGTGCAACTACTCGCCTTGCGTGTAGTGCATGCTGCTTGCGCTTAATCAAATGTTATCTGTCTACATGCCGCCTTCATCCAGAGCCTGCTCACTTTCGAGATATGCGTTAAGGCAGTTGATGGATCTGTGTTGATATGTGAATCGAACTTGGCACATGAAGTTAGCATGGTGTCAGCGTGCAAGCTGATTGCAGGGCGCAATGTAACCCGCCTGGCTGCTGCTGTGTAGGTGCTGCAAAATGCCAGTGAACGTGTGTTCGTCCCTCTAACAGTCGGTGGTGGCATCCGAGGTTTCTCGGCCCAAGGGAAGGACTACCCAGCACTACAAGTAGCATCAGAATACTTCAGGTTGGTCTCATTGCTGCTTCAGGGGGGGGGGTGAGGTGTATCTGATTGCAACAGGGGTTGGTTCTGAGCCACCATAGGGCTAATGGAGGCCCGGCTGGCACCGCTGCACACAGCAACCAGCATAGGCCATTATTGTGGCTTTACTGATGTATGCATGACTTGGCAGAGCTTGGGACCTGGGTCAATATGTGTGTCAGAGCGTACATCTGGTGTGATCAAGTTTGTCGGGGTCCGGGCATGTTATCATGCATGGTGCGTCTGCAGATCAGTGCAGACAAGGTGTCAAGTCGAATCATCAGCTGTGGGGCCAGCTGAGGCCCACAATGCTTTGTAGTGCCAAACAAGCAGCTCACATACAGCTTGCATGGTTGCTGTAACATGTTGCAACAAACGCTGCATGTTCAGGTCTGGTGCTGACAAGGTGTCCAGTCAAATCACTTGCTGTGGGGGCACGTCAGGCCCACAATGCTGTGTATTATCAAACAAGCAGCTCACATACAGCTTGCATGATTGCTGTAAATTGTTGCAACATTCGCTGCATGTTCAGGTCTGGTGCTGACAAGGTGTTCAGTCAAATCATTTGCTGTGGGTCCATGTCAGGCCCACAATGCTGTGTATTGCCAAACAAGCAGCTCACATGCAGCTTGCATGGTTAAATTGTTGCAACATTTGCTGCATGTTCAGGTCTGGTGCAGACAAGGTGTTCAGTCAAATCATTTTATTTGGGGCCAGCTGAGGCCCACCATGCTTGTAACGCCAAACAAGAAGCTCACATGCAGCGGACACTTCAGTCAAATCACTTGCTGTGGGGCCAGCTGAGGCCCACTATGCTTTGTAATGCCAAACAAGCAGCTCACATACAGCATGCATGATTGCTGAGCCTGTTGTAACTTCTGCTGCATGTTCAGGTCTGGGGCAGACAAGGTGTCCATCGGCTCAGATGCTGTGGAGGCAGCCGAAGCATATTATGCTGCTGGCTGCAAAACCAATGGTACAACTGCAATTGAGCAAATCAGTGAAGTATACGGCAAGCAAGCAGTGGTGGTAAGTGTGGGTCTATTGAACATTCGTACTATACAGCGAGCTAGCAGTTGTGTTGTGTTATTGTGGTTCTGTGTTTGGTTGCGGTAATGACACAGGTTGCTGGCCCTGTGTGTTGGTGAGCTGGCCATACGCCTGTCATTTCTATTGGCAATGTGATCTAGTATGGCCTCTGTCACCATGGCACAGTGTGCTTGACTTGCTTATGATTGGCAGCTTATGGTCTTGCCGCAGTATGTTGCTTAAACACGAGCATCAGTGCTGTGATCTGACAAGATACTCCTGATCAGCCCTCTGGGGCCTGAGTGACCACAATGTTATCACTCCCATAGAATCTGAGCACTGTGTGGGTCAGGCAGACTACATTGCCAGTTGTGGTGACATGCCCTCATTCTTGTGGCTGCCACAGCAGCGTGGACATGTGCACCAAAGCCTGGCACTTCTACTGGGTTTGTCCGCCGCTTCTATTTCAAAGCTATCCTGCAGTGTTTGCACTGTTTGCAGTGTTATCACTAAGTGGCCAAGGCGTGTCGCTGATCCTGTGCCACACTGTGACTGTTAGTAGGACTTTTGTGTGTTCTTGGCATGTTTCTCAGTGCTATGATCTGACTAGATACTCCTGATCAGCCCTGCGGGGCCTGATTGACTACATTGTTATCACTCCCATAGAATCTGAGCACTGCCCTTGTGTTTACTGTGCTGCTTTTTTGCAGGTCAGCATAGATCCTCGCCGTGTGTATGTAGCCGACCCCTCAGACACAAAGCATACGTGTGTGAAGGCATCAACACCGGGTCCCAACGGCGAGCAATGGTGCTGGTGGCAATGCACGGTCAAGGGGGGTAGAGAGGGCCGAGACATTGACGCTGTTGAACTAGCGAAAGCAGTAGAAGCCATGGGAGCAGGCGAAATCATGCTGAACTGCATTGACAATGATGGCAAAGGCCAGGTGCGAAGGGGGTATCTGGTTCTGCTTTCTTGCCATGATTGGAACAAGTATAATCGCCACTGCTTGCCGTCAACACTTGTGGTGTGACATTGTATCTTGTGAAAGTCACAGCTGTGTGTTCTAGCAGCCCAACGTTCTGCAACTTCCCTCCTAATGCTGTGGACCCGCAGCACTTATGTGTTGTACAGTGTCAGCAGTCAATTGCATACTGAGCACCGGATTGTTGTGGCTGTCGGTTCAGGGCTTTGACCTAGCGCTTGTGGATGCTGTGTCCAAGGCCGTGACCATCCCTGTCATTGCCAGCAGCGGTGCAGGAGCACCCAAGCACTTCACAGAGGTAACATCTTGAGTCAGAACACGGCTATCTGGCCACACTGACCACAGCTATGTGACGTCAGCGGTCTGATTAGATCTGCCAATGTGTTATTGACATGGGTCACTCTGGTCTTCATGGCAGCAGCAGCAGCAGCTTTCCTTCTGGCCCAGGGTGGTTGACAAAGCGCAGAAGTCCCATGCATGGCTGTTGTATCTTACTGAAGTTCATTTTGTTGCTACAACGGGTTTGATGCTAGCTGGTGCAGTTGCTTGGTCACTTTTGAAAGGTGTTGGCTATGCAGTGTACAGACAGGAGGCTCAACCACTGCTACCGCCATTGGTGCTGATATGTGTGTACAGGTGTTTCAAGAAACAGATGCCAGTGCTGCTCTAGCTGCTGGTATTTTCCACAGAAGAGAAGTTGGCATCGACGAAGTGAAGCAGCATATGGCAGATAATAGTGTGCCAGCAAGAGTGGTTTGAGCCGCGCGGCAGTCGTTAAGCCCTTTCGAATGTGTTTGGTTGAGTTTGCCGCCGGTAGCCTGTCTTGGACACAGTGCCTTGTGTAGATGTCATCAGAAGCTGTTGATGCTGGCAGACTGGGCTGCGCACTGCTAAGATTGAAACCCTCTTGTTCAGCTCATGTGCCAAAAGCACCGCTGCTGGGCTAACCTGTTATGGCTCGTAGTGTCTGCAGTTCCGCAGCTGCTCGCCAGCAGTGCCAACTGCGCAATTTGTTTTGGTGCTATTGTCTTGCCTCTGTACGCTTCAACAGTAGACAGTTGTCTGCACACTGAGCGTTGTGTGTGTCCGTGGCCGCGGCGGTACCGGTGTCAAATCTGCAGCAGCTCCTGTGTCGTGCATTGTGACACTGTTGCCTTATGCCTATGACTCGGCGATCGGGGTCCGGCGCTAAGCGAATGATCCATCCGCTCGGGGTCCGCTCAACTTTTGGCGAGTGGCCGGTGAGCCGCCCGGGATCCGCTCAGCGACCAGCTCCCGTTACTCAGAGTGTATGTGCATGCTGCTGAGGAGCGAGGGTCAGAGCGCCTCTAGAGAGACATGCTTGAATTTCATTATTCACAAAGTCTTATGAAGTTTTTACTTCTGTTGTAGAGACCCCTGGACCGGCTGCCAGTTAACTTTCCACGCGCAACCACTGTGCCACGTGCGTGTGCCAATTATTGCGACTTTCCATGCGTCAAACACAAGGCCGCATCACGTCGGGACCGGGGCAGGCTTGGGTGCTGCAGCCAGCACCTGGTCAGGCTCGCCGATCGCGACTACCGGCTCTGCGTGTATCGCGCAAGTGACAATGCGAAGCGAACCAAGTTGAGAGCAATTCTGGTATCAGCACGCCGTTGTGTTAGCCGCCCCTACTAGGAGTGGAGTGATACCTGACCCGGATGGGTGGTTCATTTCTGCTTGGCGGCAGGTACAGTCGCTAGCCTCCAAGAAACCGTCGACGATCCGAGGGGCACCCGGCGGATGTTGCTATACTGTTGACATATAATTTATATACCTGCGAGGCAGTAGACTTCCCGCCTAGATGTCAGTGGATGTGCACGGTGCCACTGTCTGTGGGCTACAGCTCTGGAGACAGTGTTGCCAAGATGATTATAAAGCTTACGACACACACTGCAGACATTGCTTGCAGTCATCCCGGCAATTGTGACTCCCAGGTAAATGCTTTTTGAACAACAAGGACTCATGGCCCTGATGACCATATGTTTCCTTGCAGCCTGCCAGGTTGAGCCACACAAGGCCACACGACAGGCACAACCCATGCCGAAGGTTCATCATTTGTTACACAAATGTTACAGGCCAGGCCAGAGGCAGCCTCAAGGCAGCCAAGATGTTGCATGCCGGCTTGAAGCAAGCCCAGGTGCCAGCAGTGTCAGCAAATGCGTGCCTGTGTGAGGCCGAAGCAAACCATGCGTGTATCGGCGGCAGTTGAGTGCACACAGGTGGTAAGGCACAATTCAGTAGCAGCATGCTAGTAAGCTCATGAAACTCATGTGCGTTCAGTCGTCACTGAGTAGTGGTACTACATGATGATCATCATGACCAACAACATGACATCGCACTAGGCAGGCTGCCTACGATGTGCATCACACTTGCTTAGAAAGCGAAATGGCACGATAATCCAGCTTGCAATTGCAACAGTAAAGCATGTATCAAAGCATGCTGCTTTGCACTGCTTGAGCACCTGCCTGGCCAAAGCATACACATCAAGCAATTCCGTCCAAGGTCAGGATTGAAGCACAACCATCAAGCACTTCTGTTCAAGGTCAGACTGAAGCACAAACAGCAAGCATTCCTGTTCAATGGTGAGGATCATCAAGCACTTTTGTTCACTGTGAGGCTGAACCACTAAAATCAAGCACGTCTGTTTGAAATGAAGCCAGAGCACAAACATTAAGCAGTTATGTTTAAAATGAGGCAAAAGCTCAAACACCAAGCACTTCTGTTCAAGGTGAGGCTGAACCAACAAATCAAGCGCTTCTGTTCACATTGATGCCAAAGCACAAAAATCAAGCACGTCTGTTCAAGATGAGGCTGAAGCACAAAAAGCAAGCGCTTCTGTTCAAAGTGAGTGAACTGTGAGGCTGAAGCACCATCATCAAGCACTTCCGTTCAAGGTGATGCCCTTACAGGACAGCATTACAGTAGCGTGTGTAGCAACAACAACGACACGATACCAAAAGTTGCGCAATGTGCCAGCTGGCACCTTGATGCGACACAACATGAGGCCTGATATGAGGCCTGAAACGAAGCATGCCATGAGGTACGATATGAGGCTTAACATGAGGCGTGGTACGAGGCTTGAAATGAGTTCATCTGGAACCTAAATGAGCGTTATGTGCAATACTAGCATGTCATGAACAATTGCTATTGATTAAACATTTGCCACAATAAAATGCTCTCAAAGGCCTTATGGCATAGACTGCAGGATCAACATGCATACTATCCAATAGCTATTAAGACTGCCGCAGACTTTGAAAGAACCTTGAGTTATTATCGACATGCTCACACTGACCAGCAAAAGATCAGATAGAAGCAGCATGCAACAGACAAACAACTGTAGAGTTATATGACAGCCAAGGAGAAGTGGCATACGTCTGCCTGTATGCCATTAACAGGCTATTCATGCAAGCAGTTCTTGTCGGCTAGACAAAATTAACCCATCCACGTCACTATGTCGCACCAGTGCACTTCATGCATATGCAAACAACAATCATGCTAACACCAGTGGGGCAGAGCTGGTCTGAACATGCCACAGAATGTTGCTTGGAAGAGCTCGGAAGTGTCAGCTATGCTGCAACTAGTCCGTCATGACACCAGGACCATGTGCTTTTGAACACGCTGCATGACACACTGTGTCACCGGCCCGGTGTGAACAGCAGCCACGCATCCATGCATGCACTGCAAACTGGGTGCAAACCAGGTCACAAACAGCAGTAGCCCCTTGAAGTATGACGGCTGACATACCAAGTATGAAGTGCTTACAAACATTAGCACGTCTTATGCATACGTTCCTGGCGCCACCAAACGCGGTGCAGACTGTTGACCTCTTTGGCAAGTAGTAACAGAGTCAGCAGGAGACGAATATGTGCCCCAAACCATCCGCTGGTATCAACAATGTATCCTGACAACGCTGCTTGGTCTGTGAATGACTTCAAAATCCAATGGAATCAGTGCACAGGTATGTCATGAAGCACAGCAACCAGCAACGTAATAGCACAGATGGGCTTTACTCTACGTGCTGAAGCACCAACGCATTGGCTCTCCATGTTAAAACACCATGTTAACACATAGAAACTCCATGACAAAGCCACACCAACACACTGAAACTCCATGTCCAAGCACCAGCACATTGACTAACTCATTGACTCACCATGTTCAAGCCGCAACAACCATACTATTGCCCGTGTGGAACAAACCACTCAACCCATTCACACTACACAGCACCAGCATACATACACACTGTGTAATCATTTAGCCAACCCACAACCTATGACTTTACAAAGCCACCCTGGCACGCCTGCATGACACAAAGGTGTACCAGAATCAGCACACATGCAGATGCCATCTGGCTGGGCGCATAACCAGCTGAGTGCTCATCGAGACAGGTTTGCTCGAACTTACCCGGGGTCCTCATTATGTGCACCAAGGCGGCCAAACTCATGCATTGATTTACACGTTTGACTTGAATGAATCAGTTTTTGTGTGAGTGTGCTTGGTGTCTTTGAGATGCGACTACAAACGATGCTGTTGATATGGTGTGCACAATGCGACTAAGAACACATTGAGAAATGCACAAAGAACTAAGTACACGATGAAGCATGAACAAGCAACTAAATACACATTAAGACAGGCACAAAAACCAAGTACACGTTGAGAAATGCACAAAGAACTAAGTACACAATGAAACATGCACAAGCATCTGAATACACAAAAAGACATGCACAAGCAACTGAGTACATGCTGAGAAATGCACAAGCAAGTGAGTACACGTTGCTGTTGGACTTTCCCGACTTCAAAGCAACAGTTGTCCTGTCAACACTCTCATCTAGCAGCCATTGGTTTTCAGTTGTGATGAAGGCACTATCTTGTAGTTATGTTATCTTGCCTGGTGGTTCTGATTGGTTACAACCCTTCCCATGGGTTGTGTGATACACAACATCCCTCCAAAGGTAGCCTTTATTCCCCATCAGAACTCCTTACACCGCATACAGCTTCCTACCACCAGGTGCAGGCTTTGTCTTTCCAGGATCCAACATGCAGGTGGCCGGCATCTCAGTAACATAGTCTTTCGGAATGCAGCACACTGCAGTACCAGCACACAGGTGACCGCCACCAACAGCTGCTTGAACATCTTTGGGGCTTGATGTGGATGTCAGCTTGTTGAAGGCAGTAAGGACGGCTGTGTACTTGTTACCACAGTCCTTGACACAAAGCCCGATGTGTCCTGCGATACAAGAGGCAATGCAGGCTCAACGCTGCGGGAGCACACATAATGTCACACACACATCCCTTGTGTCAAGTGCAACCCAATATGCCTACATCATCTGGGCTTTCATCAATCATTCAACACCAATGCAATACTGTTGACCTAGTGCGATACTCAGTGTGCCAGTAGTTGTCAACCGCCTGAGGCCCATGGCTGACTAGTTGAATTTGCAAATAACTCGTGCAATGGTTCCACCATGTTATTTATGTCGTCACCTTTCTTGTCAGGGCCGCAGCAGTCATATTTGGGTGGCTCTGTCAGGCACAGGTCATACACAACGGGTGTCACGTCATCCACCCTCTGCATGGACACCTTGATCATCAGGTACTGGCCAATGAGACTGCCAACCGGCATGCCGGATGCTGTGACCTCCTGAAACACAACATCATTATTCCATGCATTCTCGGTGTTCTCATTGCTGACAGCAACAAAGATGTGCAGATCTCCTCCGGTTGCAGCTCTGTCCCAACTCAGGACCCAGTGGGTGAAGTCGGTTGTGGTTGAACCGGAGTCATAGACCGTCGTCCAGGTGGCGGATTGGGGCAGACCGCTCCTGATGGCACCGGACATATCACCGTAGGTATACCTGTGCAAAAGAAACCAAGTACACGACCATTTGTACTACATTGTAGATACATACGAGAGCTACACTGGGTTGCAGACGTGAAGCTCAACTTGGTGGTGTTGCATACAAGAACATAATTGCCTCGAGCAACTGGGACACCTTGTTCTGTGGTGCTGGCATGCCCTCAGCTACTAGAAGAGTCTTGGGCTAGAAGAGTCTTGATCACTAGTGTGAGGTAAAACCTGTAAGAGTCTTGACAACAGCATCAAGCAGTGGACCAGGCTATGTGCAGCACAGTAGTCAGTGCCATGTTGCCAGGTACGCCTCTTGTGCAAATCAAGGCTACCACTCTCACTGGCATGCTGACTGCACTCATCATGAATGCTGACTGCACTCATGTTCTAAGCATGTACGGTTACTGCCACACGCCCCAAGGCCTGCAGCTGCCAGGGTTTTGGGGCCACGGTGTGTTGATGCTTTGTATTTTATTTGTTCATTGAGGAAGCTGGGCAGTAAAAGGAGACTCCAGTGCATGCATCACTCAAGAGTTTGGATAAGAGTTGCGACTGAACTATGAAGCAGGTGCAAACTGCCGTCAGATGACTCCAATCACCCGGGCCAAAGACGTGGCTAGCACCAAAGGGTAATAGACAGACACTTACGGGCGACAGCCAACAGGCAGCAGGACAACGAAGTCCACTTTCTTGGTGGCTGCAGCTGGGTCAATCCGCACTGCCGTGCTGTCCCCCATATTGGTCACCCACACCTTGCCCAGGGAGTCAATGGCAACGCCCGTGGGCTGAGATCCAGTTGGCACAAAGCCCCAACTGCCAGGGTTGTTCAGTAGGGGCGAATATATTTCAGTGGGTGCCGGTTTAGGGTTGCCCCAGGACCAGATATCCTTGTTAAACCACCATACGCCATCGCCTGTACTGGTCACCACCCAAGTTGTTCCCGTGTTGTCAACTGCAACCCCCCGGAATTGGCCAACATCCGAGCTCGGTGTAATTTTCTTTAGATAGAAATATTCATTGGTCCTTGTGTTGAACAGCGTGTATGTTTCGAACCCTGTGGAATACACCGTGCCATCCGTTTGTGCGTCACCAGTCTTGTCGATGCCGATGCCATACACAAAGTTTGGTGCTTTAACATTCGGAAGGCATGTCTTTGTACTTGTGTTGAGCCTCAAGATAACATTGTCTGCATGGCTGGATCCCCACAAGATACCTGCAATGACAAGCCAGCTAGTGGCGGGTTCAAGCGACAAGTAGATTCAGATGGCCAAAGCAGGTGGCATGGTGTGCATTGACAGTAAACCTGAACACCTGGGAAGGCCTTCCCCTTGCCTAGGACTGCCTAGTCAGCATCGTAGTAGTTGTTCAAGTAAGGAAGTGCCATGGCATTATGTGTCCCAGGCATTTCAGATGTATATAGCATGCTAGTTGCCATTATGGCAACTATGATAGTTGATGGGTTATAAATGATTAGGGAAACGATGCCATCAGGCTGATCATTGTAAGTTGAGACCAGCCGGAATTCACCGACCCAAGTTGACCGGTTGGCACATGCAGTACTCTACTTTGGATGAAAGGCTGTATATGTCCTACAACCTGTATATGTCCTACAACCCCACCTGCATCATCAATAATAGCACCATAGCCACCCTCTGGCTGGTTGCAGCTTGACAGGGGCCACTCCTCAGGCTTAACATACATTGTGAAGTCTCCAGGGAAATCGCTGGTGCCTTTGAAGAAGGTGTTCTGAGTGTCGCCAGGTTTTGGCGGGTTGCCACCAACGGATGCTGGCAGTGGAGGGGGGGCGAATGCCGCCAGCCAATGGTTGTACGCACCCCCCTGACTCCCCACCCACACATGGCTTTTGGTGACCCCCACAGAACGCAGACACTTGAGCCTTTCACCCGCATCGAATACATGAGTCAGGCATTCATCCCACCCATAAGGCAATGGGCCGTTCAACTTTGCTGGGTCAGTGGGGTTATCATCAGCCTCATCAGAGCGAGTCCATGTATGGATCTTGCCATTATGATCCCAGTAGTCCAGGCACTGGTTGTTCTCAACGAGCCCAATTCGAACAACGGTAGAGCCACCATTGCTTCCGGCGCAATCAATTATGTTGCCGCGGTTGCCAACCCACACACCGCCTGTCGCAAGTAGCAACAAGATAACAACTTGTCATTGTTGTGTACAGAAGCACTCAGCGAATTGTAACTCATGTGGCAGTTACTCAGCAGGGATCAGCACATGGCCATGTCCTGGTCAGTGAGGATCAGCAGGTGCTGCCAGGTCCAGCACAGGCAAGCTGTCAACAGCATGGGCACCTCCGCAACATTGCGGCGACGCCCAAGCATATGCATGGCCATATGGCCCGCACTTGCATCACTGCACGTTGAACTGATATGCCACTAATCACCACAACATAGTCGGCAGCAGGAGCACAGCAGGGGTTGCTTGAGGCAAGCATTGCTAGCTGCCATTGACATGGCAGCTAGCCACAATTCATGGCACGTCATTCATCTAAACCCCCTGCACAAGGTTTCCTGGCTTACAGCATACAGTGTTGCGAATACGGACGCTTCGTACATAGAATGCATGTCTCTGGACAAGTCTAATCACTGCTACCTTATCCACATGCCTTGCTGCCAACTAATCAGAATTTGGCAGCCTATCATATATTTCTGACACGTGTGCCCACAAAGCAACGAACATAATATTGCGAGTGTGACACTTCATATCATGCTTACCATCTGCATCAACAGCCGTCCTTGATGGGTTCAAGTTGGCTGCGCCCTCTGGTCCAGTCCTGTAGTAGCCGATAATCGCCTTGGTAGTGCCACTGTCGGCGGCTGTGCGATTGGTGTCAATCTTCACCACTGTGTGGGCAGAAATTGACCATTGTTATGAGAGCAGCTAGACAAGCCATACGTGTCTAAATATGTAGCATGAGTCTAGCTCATTTCTCAGTACACCCCGTAAGCTGGTAAGCGTCAGTGTGCAACACAAGGTGGTCGTTCTATCCCATGCCATCGCTTATATAATTGGGAATTCGTAAAACAGCCATACAACACGATTTGGGCCTGTCGGCAACTGGCTAGTTATGTGATTATAAAATAGGCTGGAGTAACATCAGGGTGTGAAAGGTCACATATGGCTTGGCTATTTGCCCTCACAATTCTCAGCATTCTGCACAGCCGCTGAGGTACAAAGCTCAGCAGAGTATAAGACTCTGCAAGTTGCCAGTAGCATGGGCAGTTCCATGCGTATGCACATACTGTATGTGGAGTCTAAAATAGACTCCTGTGTCTTGCCTGGTGCGAGCCTATGCATACAAACGGTGCATTGACCAGCAGTTGTTGATGTAAGTTGCCTGTGCCAAGCAAACACAGTGCATGGTGAAACTTACCAGAGCCCAACTCTGAGCAGGGCACCCACAGGAAGCGGTAGTCTGTCTGTTCTGAGCTGATCTTCAACTGGTTATCACTGGTGTCCATCCCGAAGTTGGTGGTACCTGTAGGTCAGCAGCACAAGGAGATGGTCAATAGTTGGAGGAAGCGCTAAACCTTTGAGCAGTCGGAAAATTTTGGGCAATGTGGATCACACTCAGCATTCTTGTATACATTCTGCTTTGAATCAAGCCAGATGTAGCTGAAACAATCGCCTGTAGTACAGCCTTATAGTAAATCGTAACATAACATATGCGAATGCGACAAATATATACACATTGAGCAGTGGATGACTGATTCACACAAGATGGAGTTGCCAGCAGCGGTTGTGCAGAAACAAGCATTAGGCACTTACAATGATCATGTGCTCTCTCTCCTTGGAGGACATCAGCAGTGTCCTATTGTGCTGGCTGGGCCACTCAGCACACACGCTTATGCATATAGTATACGCGCGTAAGTCGTACAAAATATGGTACATGAAACGTGATACGAATTTGTGTCTTATGTATGCGAGCGTATGTTGAACGCTCATTCTTCATACATACGCTCACTTGCCTTCACACTGGGATGCAGCTACAGGTCGCAGTATGGGCGAAGTTTACACGTCCATCATACATTGAACCCATTATCACTTTAGCAGCAAACTAAAGCAGCAAGAGATTGTTCTCCGGCCAACGTGGTCATGTTGACAGCTTATGACTGCGCAAACACGTGACTTACCTGATTCCGTAAAATCCGGAGTGAGAGTCCATCCCTTGGTGGCGCAAGTCGGAGCAGGAGGCTCATCTTGCGCCTGGGCCATCGCGAACAGCGACAGCGCCAGGCCAAACGTCAGGCAATTGATCATATTCATCTGTCGAAACTGCAGTTGCGGCACGAGACATGTCAAGTGAGGAACAAGTATTCAGGGGTACTGTCTCGAGCCCGTCAATAAACATATATTAGTCCAGTGCAACATTCTTACGATCACATTTGGAGGCACGCAGACACCCGTCTGCGTGTTGCAACACGGGCTATCAGAAGTAAGTGACCCTGTCGAGCGTGTTTGGCTAGCCTGCTGAAAGCGGTCGTATGTGAAGTATGTCTGCCGTTATGAGGATGGCTGCGGTGTGCATACAACAAAGCGGTAGCGCTTCAGACTGCAGTCTGCCAGCTGGCAGCACACGCTAGCTGTTGCGAGGTGCCTGCCCTTACATCCGTCCGAGTCACTTTATTGGCTGCAAGTATTCTTGGAAAGCTGTGCAGCACTTACATACCTGGCCAGCGACACGGCTAGCTGCTAGTCTCGAGACGTCAGGCTAGCTGGCTTCTGGGACTTCCGAAACTGGATTCAAGCTTTATACGATGAGATGTCTTGGTCATATATATCTGACAGCACGCTGATAATGCAGCTTTAGGAAATGTAGATGATGACGGGATGCCTCTCACATGCTTTGTTCCCGTGACATGCGGAACTTCTAGGGGCGAAAGGGTCTTCTGGACTTCTCAGTCGTTTTGAGTCGGAATCTCGGTAGCAAGCATGCGTGCAGGAATATGAGTATAAGCTGCTCGTCATGCACAAGCTCCATTCCATACCAGGTGTAATGTCACGGACAGTGTCGTCCACCGGAACACTCGGTGACTGCCGCAACGGCCGAGTAGGAAGCTCAGCTATCAAGACTATAATCACTTTTGCTTCGAATGCTGTGGTATATATACTACTTTGTAAACTATCACAACCCGGAGGCTGACAGCGGGAGTGGGTGATCGCTCCTTTATCGACAAAGGATATATCTCCTGCTACTGCAGCACTGCTGTGGTGCGTCAATCCGAGTTACGCACCCGCCTGGTGCAGATTGGATAGCCATTCGGATTGCCAGTCACAGCACGATTCTGCGTGGTGAGAAACCGTGGCCATGTTGTGGTCCACACGATCAAAAAAGAAGAACAGAAACCCACAGCCGTTGCTAGAAAACACAAAAGAAGAATATAAACAACTTGACGTCATGGTGGCCTTGTGTTGACATAAGATGCTCAACAACGACAAAGCCAGCACAATAACAACTTGATGTTGCTAGACATTGTCACACTTAAACGCGCCGCTAGCGCTGCTCCAGCCTTCAATGCATGGATAGCCGCAGCGCTTTCTTCTGCTGGCGTAATGTCTCACTCGCTCTCCGCCCCTGCCACCGCTGCTGCAACAGCGCTTGGATTAATCTGAAAACCCACTGCTGCTGCTTGTTATACATCCAGTGGCCATCTCTGTCAGCAGCGACTGGTTCCGAAACTTGGGCCTACACAGAAGACCACTGTTCTTGCTCAAAGTGCGGACCTCATCTGGGTGATTGCATGTTACTGCTACCATAGCTTGAAACACTGCCAACGCTAGTGTGCTGTTGGAGCCTTGCTGCTGCTGTTGCGGCAGGCAGCAGCACCTACAAAGATCAACCACTTCTTTTACTGCTACCACAGCTTCGGACACTGCCTGTGCTAGTGTGCTGTTGGAGCCTTGCTGCTGCTGTTACAAGATCAGCCACTGCTGTTACCACAGTGCATGTGCTACTATCACTACCACTGCTACTGCTAAAGGCAACATGTGGCACCCCTGCAAGCTCAGGAGCAGCTGCTGCTAGTTTGACGCTGCCACCACTGCTGCTTGTACACTGCCGCCACCTCTGATGCTTCTATGCTGCCGTTTCTGCTGCTGCGGTGGACTGTTGCTGGTACAGGCGGCCCACTGCTCCCGTCCAACGCCGAAGACCCCATACCACTGCTACCGCTGCTCGACACGCTGCTGCTGCTTGTCTGTCACTGGGGCCACACTGGCCACGTGGAGGTGGTCAATGCACTGTAAGCATACATCGCAGTTCATAGCAGCAATATCAGCGAAATCAGCAGCTTCAGATGACAGCGCAGGAGCAGTAGAGCACCAGCGGTTACTGCAGCTAGCGCTGTGACAGAAGTGGTAGGGCAGTTATAAGTGCACTGCACAGAGCTGCAGACACGGGCCACGTGGTTCATGCTCTTTGAGTGCAGACCACCATGGCAGAGGCATTATTAGCACCACCAGCAGTGGGGGTGCCAGTTTGTTCCTGTCAGAACAGCACAGCTGCCATTTGCCGCAGTGCAGTGCAGCGCACTGCAAAAGCAGACCATTGTCTTCAATCCTGTATGGGTAGATGTTCACTGCATCATCACAGCAGCGCTGCTGCTGATGCTTTTGTAAATGCTGCTATCAATCCTTGCATGTAGTACTACACATCACCGGCTGTACACAGTGGGATGCTGTCAAACTATCTGCTTCCTTGTCTGTTGGCCTAGTCCATGCATACATGCAGGCTGGGGGCAGGGGCCAACCCCATGCTGCAGGATGCAGACGGTGAAACCCCCTTGCACAGAGCAGCAGCACAGGGCCATGCAGCAGCGGTAGCATCACTCATAGCAGCAGCACCAGCAGCTTGTCAGTTGCTGGACAAGAGAGGCCTGACACCTCAGGCTAGAGCTACAGGAGCAGCAGTGGCAGCAGCATGGCCTGGCAGCTGAGCGTGATTTGTCCAGAACATTGGTAGTCGAACCTTGTAGGGCAGACACCAGCCCCAGCGTACGGCATGAACGGCAGATTGCACTCTGGGTCGCCGGGCGCAGCAGCAGCAGCTCAGGGCCATGCAGCAGCAGTAGCATCACTGCTAGCAGCAGCACCAGCAGCTTGTCAGCTGGTGGACAAGAGAGGCCTGACACCTCAGGCTAGAGCTACAGGAGCAGCAGTGGCAGCAGCGTGGCCAGCTACTTGATCAAAGTTCACTCAATTCAAGGACCCTTAATCAAGTTGCAACATGATGCTTCTCAACAGCAGCCCTTTGCCGGCCTCCATAGTAGCAGTTGCAGCAGCACCAGCTGCTTGCCAGGTGGTGAACCAGAGAGGCCTGAGACCCTTGGCCAGGGCTACAGGAGCAGCAGTGGCAGCAGCATGGCCTGGCAACTGAACCCAATATGTTCAGCACGGCACTAGCCAGCCGTGTGCAGCGCACTGGGCAGGCATCAGCCACAGTGCACAGCGTGAGCCACAGCCCACAGCGTGAGCCACACTGTGTCATCACCCTCATTGGGAGCTACATGGCCAACAGGCACAGCAGCACCGCTCTGCAGCCGACGCAGCACGTTACTAGTCAGTCAGTTGCAACACACCTGGGCACTCATGAGTCATCAGTTGCAGTGCACAGCATAAACAACAGACTGTATGAATGTATGATCAGTGGGGGCCGCAGCGGGCCACGGCCATGCAGCAACAGAGGCAGCACTGATGACAACAGCACAAGCAGCTTGTTAGTTGGGTGGATATGCCGGACCTGACACCTCAGGCTAGAGCTACAGGAGCAGCAGTGGCAGCAGCAGACATGACTGGTCACTCATTCGCAACACACCCGGTCGCGCATTAGTCTATCAATTGCAGTGCACAGCATGAACCACAGACTGTGATGTAAGATCAGTGGCGGCAGCCCTGATGACAGCAGCGCCTGCTGCTTGTCAGTTGCTGGACAAGCGGGCCTGACACCTCAGGCTGGAGCTACAGGAGCAGCAGTGGCAGCAGCATGACTTGCGCGGTTCTTGAAATTCACACTGACAACAAGCACATTCAGGCAAGAGATGACATGGTCTTGCTCCGCCAGCATTTCAGCCAGCTTCCAGAGCAGCAGGAGTGGCAGCAGTGCCAGCAGCAACACCTGGTGCTTGCCAACTGTGGACAAGCTGGCGCAATGCTTTAGGCTAGAGCTACAGGAGCAGCAGTGATAAAGCAGTGTGAGCCAGCAGCGTCGACCAACAGCTGAACCCAACACCTACAGTTACACTAGTAGCTCCACTATGCTAGTTGCGCGAAATGCGGCAGGAGAGAGATGCTTTTTGTGGAGCCCTTCGTTAGCAGCATCTGTAGCCAGTGTGAATCAGTAGTGTGGCGATCGTGAAGCACTGCTGCAACAGCAGTGGTGGCAGTGCCACAACCGTGATCATTCACGCCGAGTATGGTTCTATGCATAACAGCTGTAGCTGTTTAGTACACAGCAGACAGTTGGCAGCAGCAGAGCAGTAGTGTTTTCTCTGCGCTGTTCAGAGAGGGTTTGTAAACAGGGGTCGCTCTCCTTAGTGGAGTTTGATATGCATGTAGCAACTTGCAACTTGGCAAGGACAGCCGGCTGCTGGCCCCTAGTTGGTGGTTGATCTGACAAGAGATGGAAGTGTGGCTTGTCTCGGCAAGGAGCCTTAACAACCGGTCAGCGGCTAGGATACATGTTGGTGTCCTGAGAAACTCACGCTTGATAATTGAACGACTGAGCACTGGAATGGACACGCAGCAAGGCCCCCATGGGGACCGGCCAGTGGCACTGATCGGCGCATGCCGGGGGAAACCCAAGGCAGGGCATTACGCTGAATCCGCACTAGCTAGCTTGCTGTAGCAGCCCGGCGAGCTGGCCAGGTCAGGTTGAGTCAACTTGCAAGACAGTCTTCTGCACCGGTGTCCAAGCGCATGCTGCTGAGGAGCGAGCTTCGGGGCGGAGGCGCGCCTCCGACGGTTGCTTGGACTGGCTGAACGTTCGACCTTTCCAGGCGCATCCACTGCACCACGTGCGTGTGCAAACTGGCCGACTCACACTGTGTTGAACACAAGACGGCATTACGTCGTGATTGGGACAGACTTGGGGGCTGTAGCGCTACAGCACCGGGTCAGGCTCCCCAATCGCGACTACCGGCACTGCGTGTATCGCATAAGTGACGGTGCGAAGATAATCAATTTGTGATCATTTCTGGTTTTCGCACACCTATCCATGTTAGCCATCCCTACTAGGAGTGGTGCCTGACCCGGATGGGTGGCTCATTCCGCTCGGCGGCAGGTACATCCGCTAGCCTCCAAGAGACCGTGGACGAGTCGAAGGACACTCGGCTGTTGATACATAGATGACTTTTCTCATATACCTCCCGCCTAGGTGTCAGTAGATGTGTCAGTAGATGTGCACCTTAGACTACAGATAGTGCTGCAGTACACATGGCAAACACTCGGTGTCTGAAGCGTATTAACAATGGCATGGTGCACGTGTCCACGGATACTTTTGGCTAGTCAGCCTGGCAGTCATGGAGCCTGATGGACGCTTATGCATGTTATGTTGCAGAAGCCACACCAGGCCACATGACAGGCCACCTGACAGGCACAACCCCATGCCGAAGGTTCATCATGTGTTACACAAATGTTACAGGCCAGGCCAGAGTACACTCAAGGCAGTTGTGTGGCGTGATGCAAGGCAGGAACCAGCTGGCAGCTGCAGCAGTGTCAGCAGATACGTGCTTGAGTGAGGCCGAAGCAAACTATGACTGTATCAGTGGCATTTTGAGTGCACACAGGTGGCAAGGTAGTTGGACTACATGATGATCACCATGACTGACAACATGACATCGTACTAGGCAGGCGGCCTACAATGTGCATGATGTTTGCTCAGAAGCAACATGGCACAATAATCCAGCTTGCAATAGTAAAGCATGCTTTGCACTGCTTGAGCACCCGCCTGGCCAAAGCGCAAAGCCTGGCTCTGAATGTAAGTGCTGAGTACTTGCGTTCAGGGTGAAGGCTGAAGCACAAAGTTCTGGCACTTCTGTTTAAAGTGACGCTGAAGCACAAAAAACAAGCACTCCTGTTCAAGCTTAAGGTGAAGGCTGAAGCACAAGAATCAGCACTTCAGTTCAAAGAGGGCTGCTACATGGGCAGCAGCGCTACAGTAGCATGCAGACTATGCAACGACGCTAGCAATACCAACAGTCGGGCGATGTGCCAGCTGGCACCTTGATGAGACATAACGTGAGGCCTGATATGAGGCATGAAACGAAGCCTTCGTTTCATGGCACGATGCCATGAGGCCTGAACTGAAGCCCGAATAGAGGCCTGTTATGAGACCTGAGAAGAGGCATGTTATGGGACCTGAAATAAGGCCCGCTCTTTTGCAAGGTAGCCTGAAATGAGGCGGTAAGATAGTTCATCACAGAATTGAATGAGTGATTTATGCAGTGCCAGCACGTCCAAAAGACTGCCATAACATCATGGTCTCCAAGGCCGTCATAAACTGCAGGACCAACACGCAAAATATCCTATAGCCATCAAGGCTGCCGCAGACTTTGCAAGAGCCCTTGAGGTTTCAGCAACATGCTCACACTGACCGGCAAGCGATCAGATAGAACCAGCAGGTGCCACCAGGTGCCACCTGGCAGCACCAACAGCCATCCGATGGCGCGTAGCTTGGAGCTGTTTGACAACCACAGAAAGGCTGTGGCATATGTATGCCCATGAACAAACTATCCATGCAAATAGTTCTTTGTAGGGCAGACGCGTTCAAC
Source organism: Coelastrella sp. UTEX B 3026 (assembly GCA_002588565.1). Taxonomy (NCBI): domain Eukaryota; kingdom Viridiplantae; phylum Chlorophyta; class Chlorophyceae; order Sphaeropleales; family Scenedesmaceae; genus Coelastrella; species Coelastrella sp. UTEX B 3026. The sequence continues at coordinate 35,675 of NSMO01000040.1, forward strand.
CGTTATGTGACACGACAGCCATCACTGTGTCTCATCAATGCACTTGAAGCATATGCAAACAACAATGATGCGAACAACAGTGGGGCAGATCGGTCCAAATACACAACAGAACTGTCTGTTGTGCTGCACTAGTCCGTGATAACAACCAGACTATATGCTTGAAAGACAGCCGCATGGCACCTGCTGATGAACAGCAGCCACACACTGATTATGCACTGAGTTTGCAGTGCAGACCAGGCCTAGGTTACAAGCAACATTAGCCCCTTGACGTATGAACATGCATCAGCGCGCCCTATGCATATGGCGCATATGGCGCTACTCAATGCGGTGCAGACAGTGAATTGTTGACATCTTTAGCAAGTAGTAACATAGTCTGTCGGGGACAAGTATGTGCCCCAAACCATCCTATCAACACTGCATTGTGACAACCTCGCTTGATTGTTGAACGACTTCTTATTGAATGACATTAGTTGCGCAGGCATGTCATGAAGCACAGCAACCCAGATTGTGTCAAAACACATGGCCTTTACTCTCTATGTCCAAGCAGCATGTCCAAGCCCAACACATCGACTCTCCAACTTCAACCACCAACACATCGACTCTCCAACTTCAACAACAACCACATCGACTCTACAACTTACAAAAACCAACACATTGACTCTCCAGCTTCAAGCACCAACACATTGACTCTCCAACATACAAAAACCAACACATTGACTCTCCAACATACAAAAACCAACACATTGACTTGCCAACTTCAACCACCATCACATTGAATCTCCTACTTCAACCACCAACACATCGACTCTACAACTTCAACCACCAACACATTGACTCTCCAACTTCAACAAGAACCATGCCAATTCTACAACTTCAACCACCGACACATCGACTCTTTAACTTCAACCACCGACACATCGACTCTCCAACTTCAACCACCGACACATCGGATTTCCGTGTTCAACCACCGACACATTGACTCTGCATGTTCAAGCATCAACACATAGACGTTGAGACATGCACAAGCAACTAAGTACACATTAAGGAATGCACAAGGGCCTGAGTACACGTTGAACATGCGCAAGCAACCCAGTATCCCTTGAGAAGTGCACACACAACAAATACCCCTTTGAAGAGCGCATGCAACTAATACCCCTTCAGAAATGTGCAAGCAACTAACTACACATTGAGAAGTGCACGAGCAACTCAACACGTGTTGAGAAAGCACAACCAACTAAGAACACGTTGAGAAATGCACAAGCGATTCGGCGCACATTGAGACATGCACAAGCAACTATAGTTAGCTAAATACACGCTGCCGTCGGCTTTCCCGGTTGCAAAGCAACCTTTTCCCTGCTGACACTCTCATGCGGCCATTGGTTATCAGTTGTAATGAAGGCACTAATGTACATCTTCTGTTATCTTTCCCATTGTTTGTGATAGATTGTGATCGGTTGTAACCATGCCAGGGGTTGTGTGATAGTTCCCCATCAGCCATCAGCCATCAACTTCTTTACACCGCGTACAGCTTCCTACCACCACCACCACCACCACCAGCAAAACCAACAGGTGCAGACTTTGTCTTTTCAGGGATCACCATGCAGGTGGCCGGCATCTCAGTGACATGGTCTTTTGGAATGCAGCACACTGCAGTACCAGCACACAGGTGACCTCCACCAACAGCTGCTTGAACATCTTTGGGGCTGGATTTGGTTGTCAGTTTGTTAAAGGCGGTAAGGACGGCTGTGTAGTTGTTGCCACAGTCCTTGACACAGAGTCCAATGTGTCCTGCATTACAAGATGGAATGCATGCTCAACACCAACGCGGATGCATACACCATGTCACACAAGTACCCCTCCTCAACATATACAGTTGTTGTTACACTATGCGTATATCATTCATTCGTTCATTTTCAGTCAACACCAATGCAACACTGTATGGTACTTAGTACCAGTGCAGTTGAGGCCGGCAATGTGTGCCTGATGCCAGCTTATCTGACATCCTCAGCGCCCAAGCTTGTTGTTGGACTACCACAAACTAGGTTTATGCGGATGTCATGTCATGGCTGCTAGCAACCTTCAGTTCACAACATGGCTGCATTGCAAATAACATCATGCAAGGTTTACACCATGTTGCTTATAACATCACCTTTCTTGTCAGGACCGCAGCAGTCAAACTTGGGTGGTTCTGCCAGGCACAGGTCATTCACAACTGGTGTCACGTCATCCACCCTCTGCATGGACACCTTGATCATCAGGTACTGGCCAATGAGACTGCCAACCGGCATGCCGGATGCTGTGACCTCCTGGAACACTGCACTGTTCCATGCACTCTCGGTGTTGTTATTGCTTACAGCAACAGAGGTGTGCAGAACTCCTCCGCTTGCAGCTTGGTCCCAACTCAGGGTCCAGTGGGTGAAGTCGGTTGTGGTTGAACCGGAGTCATAGACCGTCGTCCAGGTGGCGGATTGGGGCAGGCCGCTCCTGATGGCACCGGACATACCACCGTATGCGTCCCTGAGTAAGGAAACCAGACAAAACAACATATGAGATCCTATGTGTTATACACATAAGACAGCTACACACTGATCGCAGACGTGAGGC
>NSMO01000041.1:0-38344 GCA_002588565.1 Coelastrella sp. UTEX B 3026
TAAACTTCAGGCAGCAGTAGTAGGAGAAGCAGCGGCTGACCTTCGTGTCAGCTGTGGATCACTGTTCGTGGTGATGCCTCCGGAGCATCAAGTGTTCGGCTTATCTGCGTTTGTGACTAAACCGTCAACCAGTGTGTATGACCAGCTGTCCACCTCAACCAACTTGCCTAATCACACCAACCCCTTGTTGCTTCTGCGATTGTCTCCTGCAGGTCCGCCTTATGCACAACATATTGGGTGGTGTGATTGACCCCCACGCAGCTTACCTCTTGCTCCGCGGCATGAAGACCCTGGGTCTGCGTGTGGAGCATCAAAACCGCATAGCACTTGAGATTGCCAGGCGACTAGAGGCACATCCCAAGATCAACCGTGTGCATTACCCTGGGCTTGAGAGCCACCCGGATCATGCCATTGCTGTGAAGCAAATGAGTGGCTTTGGTGGTGTCATCAGCTTCGAGGTGAGTAACGGGGTCCGGTTGATTTGCAATATGGCAGCATTGGCAGCGGATTGATTGCTGAAGGCAGCTGAGTTTGCTGTCATGCAAGCAAGTGACATGGCTGCAGCAGCTGTTTTACTTTGCGGGCGGGGCATCAGTCATGTGAGTGGAGAGGTCCCGCAGCAGCTGCTGCAGCAGTACACATGAAGTACCAGGGAACTGTACAGGAGTGGAGCATCTGCAACCTTGCAGTATGGCGCTGCATGCCGCCCCTGACTTATGCAAGGGTTGATTTTTCTAAGGCATACCTGCGGATGGGGGCCAGCAATCACCGCACAACTATCTCCAGACCACCAAGTGACATATGCATGCTGTGCACTCTGCAGGTGCGCGGTGACCTATGGAAGACTGCTGCTTTCATTGACAACTGCCGGCTACCATACATTGCACCCAGCCTGGGAGGCGTGGAGTCACTCATTGAGCAGCCCACAGTCATCAGCTACTGGGACCAGGGGCCTGAGAAGCGTGCTGAGATCGGCATCAAGGACAATCTTGTTAGGTTCAGCTGCGGTGTTGAAGATTTAGAAGATATCTGGGCTGATCTGGAACAGGCATTAGAAAAGATCTGAGATGCAGGGCATGTGGTCCGCATCAGACAAGGTTTTGCGTTCTGTGCATAGCATCCACTCAGCAGAGTGAGCTGTTTATCAATAGCCACGGTTTGTCTGGCTGCAGGCTTTGCAGCAGCAGCAGGCAGCAACAACACAGCAGCAGCAGCAAAGTTTGCATTGCAGCGCTCAGTGACTGTAAGGATGGCAGTTGCTGTGGCTTCCAAGTTGTGACATGTGTGTGTCTGGGTGTACCTAGGTCTTGTTGGCATTGGCTGGCAAGTTGTTCTTTGCGGTTATGAAAGAGCAGGTCTAATACGTCAGAAGAATTACTGACATGCATGTATGCATGCTATATCTTTGGAGTGTGTGATCGCTGTGCCAGGCAGAGCCAGGCAGCATTGGATGTGCACATCGTGGTGCACAAGAGTGGGCAAGCCGTGTATCAGGTAGTGACACCTGCTGCTATTGGTATGTGTTGTGCAGTCAGATGCGGACCCTGTTCGGACTGGTGCGCAGCACTCCAGTGGTGCTGTTGCAATGCCGTTACATATCACAATCTGTCAGCCTCTTATATGCAGGTAGTCTTAGACTAGCTGAATCAGCCATGGATCCTGTGTGCTGGCCTGATTGTTAACAAAAGACTGCAGCCGGCATCACAGTTGGGTGTCGAAGGACCTTTGCCGCTGCGTGCCTTCATGTAAAAGGCCACCATGATGTTACCTGCCATCATGTTGTTTGTTGGCAGGTAACTGCCTGCTTGCTCATTCTGCGTAGGATGTCTGTCGTATGTATGCATGTACAGTATCTACTTTGTTGCATGTGCGATGGCAAGTCGCTTGAGATGGATAGTCGGGCAGCTTGGAGATCGTGTATGCTTGAGATTGCTTCTGTGTCAGTGTGTTCCCAATAAACCGCTGTCACCCCACGCCTAGCATCATTGCTGCTCTTGGTGGGATAGTGCCCCGACCGGTCGGGGCACGGTACGGTGCAGAATGGCGTGGGGCCTGTTGTTTGACCTTGGGCTTGAAGTGCTATTTGTGTGGTTGCTAGATAATAGCTGCTCAACTGGACAAGTTGTAGCGCTTTCGTTGGGCACAGCATGTGTAACTACTAGTTCAGGTACTAGTGCACGTGAGGAATATCTTCTCAGGGCCTAGTGGCTTCATCACAAAGCAAAAGGTTCATACTATTAATCAATATGGCGAGCCCCACTGGATCATCATGTAGTACTTGATGTATCTGATATCAGAAATAGGGCGACAGCAAATAGTTTTGGAGGCGTCACTGAAAAAGCCACCGACCCTAGTCCTCACAGGCCCTACCAACAAGTTGCCAACCTAGGTGTTGCTGAGCTTGGCATATAGGTCAGAATGTGTTTGTTCATGGGGGACCTGGTCCGACCATAACAGAAGTAAAACTTCATATTAATTTCTGAACATGATGAAAAACAAACAGGAAATGAAGGCAGAAGCATGCATGCTGGTGAACAAAGCTGGCTTGCCTGTATGCAGGGTCCCCGCACTGTCTGATTGCACGGCTACGGCTGTCACTCGCATGTTGTCAAGCATCTCATGTACTGCTGCTGATAAAGTCGGTGCTCGTGGGCCGCGACTCCCGTGAGCTGTCAAAGAAGGGATTGGTACTGTGGCTGCGTGTGGGACTCGAGAACAGATAGCCGGGATACCAACCTGAAGGTACCGACCAGGTCCCCCATGAACAAACACATTCTGACCTGTATGCCAAGCTCAGCAACACCTAGGTGCCGCCTCGACCAGAAGAAGAAAATGAATTACCCTTTCCGGCCGCAAGGCCTTTGGGATTGTACCGTGGTGGCTCAGCCACACTGGTCTCGACCAGCTTGAGCTCGTTTTGTGCAAAGTCAGAGATGCTGGGGTGCACAGTGCCCAATATTGGGCATCATTGGCGCTTTCTTTTTGCAAGACACCGCAACAATTCTTCAACAGCTACCAGCGCCGTACTACCGGCCGGCGGCTGAGCAACTGTCACAGTCTGGCATGCGTTACTTACAGCATATCAGATGGCAACCTGGTTGTTAGCAATGACACATAACAGAAGTAAAAACTTCATAATACTTTGTGAACTAGCCATGACACGTGCAAGACAGAAGTCGGTTGTCACTTTGCTTCACCCATTCTATGTTGATCACCGTGCATGGCTGCTACACCCTCAAACAACTTGTTCACATGCAAACAGCACCAGAAATGCATCAATGTCGCCAACAAGACATCACTGCAGCTACAAGTGATCACAACACAAGCACCCAGCTCACTAGGAATGCAGTCACGCTACATAGACACCTCACAGAAGGTGGTTCCGCCTGGGAATAGGGTTTCAAGCATGCAATGCAGTATGGCTATGTGTAAGCGATGCGTATGCAGTACAATGGACACCCCCTTTATCGGCATGTGCACGTCCGCAGGTCACGCCGTCGAGGCGCAACTGCCTAGCTTTTGTTTTTTGGAATAGTCGCCATTGCCGTGCCCGGCACCGACTCTCCAATCTTGTTCTTCGCGCTGACTGTGAACACGTACTCGATGTCCGGCCTCAGCTTCGTCAGAGTGTATTCTGAATATGGCGTATCGATCTCCGCAACACGATCGCCGGTCTTCAGCTCATAACCGTCGATGTGATATGTGTCCACACAGATACCCGAGTCTCCCGGCGCCCACTTCAATGTGATCTTGTCGGTACCCTTGGGCGTTGCCACAAACGACTGAGGAGCTGCTGGTTTCTCGGAAGCCTGACACTGCTCGGCACTTTGCCCGGCGGACACAGATGGAGCAGGGGTCGCTACGGGCGCCGGGGCGGGTGCTGGTGCTGGGGCCGGAGCAGGCGCTGGTTGAGGCGGTGGGGAAGCAGGTTGCTGCAGCAAAGACGCAATATGAACAGTCAATTACAGGGCGATCTGCACCTATTGGTGCGACGGCTGCTGCAAGCTCGAATTGGGTGTAACCCAATGCAGCTGTGCAGAACATTGCTGACAGCCAATCCCGGTCAATAACTGTATGTGTTTCTTTTGATGATCATGTGTGGCCTTGCTGCAGCTAAAGACTAGTGGCAGAGCTATCAGTTCCACCAGGGGCCTCACTCACCGGCTTGGGCACTGGTGCAGCTGCTGGGGTTGCTGGAGCCGCAGGCTTAGGCGCAGGAGACGGCGCAGGCTTAGGCGCAGGAGACGGCGCCGGCTTAGGTGCTGCTGGAACCGGTGTGGGTGCTGCAGGCACTGGTGCAGGAGCTGGCTGTTGTGTGCGAGCATTTGTTGTGATTGCTACAGTCACATCCTTGCCATCCCCAGTTGATGAAAGTGGGATAACTTTGAAATTGTACTTGGTGCCTGATAGGAGCCCATTGACACTGATCTCACGGATTTCAGAAGCCACGGTTGTGGTGACCACCTTCGCACCTGTGGGCACACAGACACAGGGTTGCTGCAGCATGTGCCCGGAGGGTATACGCGTACTGCTTGCTAGAATTCTTGACCAACACAAACACTATGTCCAGGTAGCCCCATTACATCACTACCGCAGGTCCAAGAAACCTAGTTCTGCATCCCAAGACATCCCAAGCCCGGTGCAAGTTGCTTCGAGTATCTGCATGGCACACCTGAGCTCGCATCAAAGCCTTCTAGCCTGTAGCCCGTCAAGCAAGCTGTTGCAGGTGTGTTAGGCGCCATCCAGTTCAAAGTGACTTTGTCTGTTCTGCCAGTCACTGCAAAGCCCTTGATACTTCTCACTGGCCCAGGCAACTGGTTGGGATTGCAACTGGGGCCATTGAGAGTCGTTAAGGTCTTGCGTGAGTTTGGACCACGACCTCGCTTGCTGCAAGAGCAGAATGCGCAAGAGTGCAGCCAGGTCAGCCAGCATGACATGGCCCCTGGATGGTTGTGGTCATCCGAAGTGTTGAGAACACAGGTCGTGCTGTGTGTGTTGGGCTGGCTGGCATAAACAGACTCAGATGTCAGCTCACATCTGACACTGGTATGTATGGTCTATGGTCTAGCATCAAGGCTTTGCAAACCTCACAAAAGTTGAGTTGAATCCAACCTTGATTCCAGAGAACATAGAGCTCTATGAATGTCCTCAAGCTAGGTTAAATCAGGTGATGAGCCAGCTGTTCTACTCACTTGACTGCTACAATGTCCACCTGGTACGCTGTGTTTGGCCGCAGGTTTGAGATGATAATGCTCTTTGACTTCACTTGGTGGGCTTTCGGTTCTCGCGTACTGCCAGCGGCAGGACGCACGTACACTGCAACAGGCAACAAAAGCCGGGATGACTTTGATCAACCTATGCAGCACTGGAGAAAGAGCTCTGGAATAGCTACTAGGCCCAGCAAAACTCCTGTATGCATCATGCAGCAAATAGATGAGCTAGTTCTGGTCGAACTTTTCGGATTGAATGTGAACTTTGCGGTTTGACAGCACAGTGCTGCTGTGTGTTTCAGATAGCTGCTGCAGCCAAGGGTGTCTGGGTCCTAAGGTGCCGAAGCGCACTGCTGGCTGTGCAGCACACAGTCGCTGCCTTCAGGGTAGCTGCGCATCACATGTCATTGTGGCTGACTATCAATTGGTGCCGCACCTGCGTGCAGCTGCTACTTTCGGTGCTGGCACCGCAGTACTAGACAGGACCCCTGTGCGGGTAGCGATCGGCTTATGGCGCGACCCGCCGTATAGAAACTATAATATATACACGTTAAATCAAGCATGAGTGTGCTGGCGGCCACGTTCCAGCCAAGCAGGCCTGGTCACCCGCCACATCTAGCAACACAAGTGCTTCTGATAGACAGATAAGATTGAGCAGTCTCCAGCAACTCCAATTACCTACCCAGATAGAAGTCAACGCACGCTGCGTTCCCTGGTGGCTTCCATACTGCTCCAATGGAAGAAGTAGACGGCATGGCTTTCAACCTAAGGTCCTGAGGAGCGTCTGGCCGAACATCTTTGCAAGCTGGCTGCGTCTGCTGCGACTGCTGTCTTTGAGCTTGACAAACATGGCTGCTAACCAGGATCAGAGCTGTGAAAGCTAGCCATGGCACTTGATGCCCCATGATTATGCGCACGGCAGCACGATCAGCTCTGGTAAGCTCTGTAGGCCAATAGTTTGCGGTCTGAAACCGATACGTCGACTTGCAGCAGAAACTCACGCAGCAGTATCAGTTGCTGGGCAGGAAACGCGTGGCACTGCGCTGGCAGACGTTCGTAGTCTTAGCCTGCAGTCTATAGCAGCAGATGTTGCAAACCAGGAAGTCGTGAGCGTGCGTACGCGCTGCTGACAAGTATAGTTTGGCGTGCAAGACCTAAGACTTCGCCAGCTCGGTCAACCTAAAAAACGATGGCCACAATCAGCATCCATGTGGCGTCGCTGGAGCATTAAACCGATCATTAGGAGAATGTTCGGCGCACGTTGCGCCAAGTGCCAAATGTCACCCGACTTCCCAGCAGTAGCCAGGACAAGCGTGAGACGAAAGCTGCCAGAACCAGGCGACGTACACAGGAAGCTCATCCACAAGCCTATGCACTGTCGCACAGTAAACACAGTTGTTGCGCTTTGGCCCCAGATGCAAGGCGTGCAATACTGTTCACTGTTCCCGGTCACAGCCCCTGCTGGGCTGGTGATGGCTTGCAGGGCTGCGACTGTACCGCTTGCCAGACCATTTGGGCGCACAAACCATCTGGCCTGACACCCTCTCGCGGTAAAAAACAACATTGTTACAACATTGCCTGACACCCTCTCGCGGTAACAACACTGTTGTCCTGACAAATGACAACTTGGCCAGTGAGCTGTCTTTCCATGTTACATTCCAGCCCTCAAACGGCTCACTGTTCTAGGGCAGTATCCACCTCCGCCCATTACTTCTTGTGACAGTCACGGCCTAGCCTCCCAGGCGAAGCTTAGGCCAACAGCTTCTGAAGCACTTGCTCACTGCTGCCAATTGATGTAGCACCACACCAGTCCAGCAACATGGCAGTGGAAAAGGCCAGCTGCTTGTCTAGACTGCAAACCAGAACAGGCAGCAGTACAGTCTGAGCTGATTGCATATCACCACGCAGACTGGGCAAATATTGTAGGCACAGACTGGTCAATTCAACTACTGTGTTGCATTGGCTCGATCACTTTCTCTCCATACTTGGAGGTGGAAATGCACAACCTGGTGGACGTAGGCTCAGCTGCCATCAGCTGGCAGCTGTTGCCGTTGGCCAGCATGTGTGCTGATGCTCAGCTACACCGCCAGTATTACTGGATGCTAGGTGCCCAAGCAAAATCATGCTGGTACATACTGTACAAGCTTCACCGAGCAGCAGCCTTCACAGTATGTTAGTGACTAGACTCGGTCACCGGTTGCCACATTGCTACAACCCAGACTGCCCGCTATCTGCCCGACTTCTGAAGCAAAAGTAGCAGACTAACAGCCGCAGGAAACATGTTCCAACAATGAAGCACTGCTGCAAAGCTATTGAATCCACCTTTGAGCTAGCTTCTGTCTTGCTGCTTCACTGCCGCACGCTACGTTCTGCTGCTGAGACTGTCGCCTGCCCAGCAAGAGTGCTACCAGGGTGGAATCAACATTCAATAGACGTGTCTGCAACGCAACAGGCAACAGGCAATCTGTTGTTGAGCCGGCATAGTCTCTCCCAACCCAGCAGCGTCCATTACTCATGCGGCTGGCAGTATCATCGGTAGGTGTGTGACGTCTGTAACAAGCAAGGGCCGAGACCGGCAGATAGGTATCTACAGGTCTCACAGTCCTGTATCTGATGATGCACACACTGGTATCAGTATTGGCAACACCCAGCACAGTCCCCCAACTGATAAAGCAAGTGCCCTTGCGAAAGCAGCGCCTCGTGGACACTCACATTGAGCTCGTCACAAAGTCCCTCCATGTTCATGACAGGAGCTGGTGCATCGCCTTCGCCAGGCACCCACTGCTTTACCAGTGTGGTCCTGCAGATTCCCATCACACAAGGTTGCAGCAACTGATAGATTGTCAAGCGGGTGCAACAGCAGCGTGGCCCACACATGACAAGCGACATAACCGCAAGCTGGCCGGATCAACGTGATAGCTATGATGAGCCGTGCACTGTGAGCTGCTCAGGGTACCGTGATAGGTTATGTAGCTGCAACAAACCAACCCGGCCCTATTTTGGCCTGCGGCAGTAGCCTATCACTTACTTATGTGTATAAGCTTGCTTGAAGGAGTGCATGTATGTGCTGCTGTGTGTGTGCGCCATCACAGGTGGACTGGTTGCTTGCTTCTGCTTCTGCTCTGCCTTGAGTCGCTGTGCTTGCCTCTGCATGCTGACAGGGCAAAGCTGCTCCCGCTGCTTTCTCAGCAGTCTCTGGTTCTGCTGATGGTCTTCGTGCTGATACTGCTGCTCTTTCTTCAGCCTGGCTTGGGTTGTATGGAACTCCCTCTCTGTCCAGCCCACCCTATGCCATGTTGGGCCAGCTGCCCTGTGCAGCTTCTGGGGTTCAGGGTCCCAGGCCTAACAGCACAATCCGTATGCAGCAGTTGCAAGACTTATGGCAGCGTGATTTGCCAACCCTAAGCTGGAAGGCAGAAGCACTGTGCATGTCACAGTCTACTGTTGGCACAGTGGAGTGTGCTGCTGCAAAAACATACACGCCTGCTTGCAGTGCAATAGTTGCGCTGCTGGCTAAGAGCCTGCATCGGCTGAGTGCTATTCTTATGTTTGTGAGCATCGCCGCAGCTGTAGGCGACAATGCACTGCACTATCAGGAGCTGCAGGCAAGGCAGTTTTGTGCAGGCTGCAAGCTGTGCGCATGTGGCGGGCGATGGGTGATGGGAGGGCTTGCTGACGCTACCGGCATGGTGTCCTGATCTATAATGGTCTACCTAGTCATATGAGTCTTGCAAGTGCAGCTCAGAAGCCCACCGGGGTCAGCGTCAAGTGCTGCACACAAAAACTCACCGCTCGCTTGCCCTGAGCCATTCTCCAGTTGCTGTACAAATACTATGTGTGTTCTAAGGTGATTGGCTGCAACTTCGAGCCACTTTCTAGACTTGTACTTTCAAGCGGGGCGAGACTACAAGTGACCAACTCAAGGAGACGCACTGTGCAACTCAACTCAGCAACTTATCTATCAAAATGCTATATAGACGGTTGTCAAAGCTTATGCGCGGAAATCAATTGGCCTCAGGGGGACTTGTTGGCTGGTGCGCGGCATAACGTCAGGACAAGGGGAACGGGCCGTTTGGACGGTCTTTACACATTCGTAGCATAAGAATGTCTTCAAATAAACTGTCCTTCAGCCTTGCACCCCGCGAAGTGGGCCAGGATGTCGTTTGCACTGGAAGGCATTGGGCAAGCTGTCGCACTCAGCCTGAGGCATAACTAGCTTGAGCAGTACTGCATTCGGCCTATTTCTGGTCCAAATTGTGCTAGAATTCTGGCCGAAAATTCTCCTAGATCATAGGTTTCAGACCGGCGGCAAGCAGACTCAAGTGGCTACAGAACTGTAGGCAGAATGGAGTGTTCGCCGCAAAGCGGCAGCTGTGGGCCACCAGAAAGACGACGCTGGCACACATGCAGCATATCACTGCCACAGAGAAACAAGACTTACACACACGGTCCCACACGTAGTTCGTGAATACACCTCAATCACATAGCAGCAGGCCGGATAAGAATGATGAGCAGTTGTCGATTGTCAAGCACCGCAAAGCATTGAGCAAGCAAAGCCGCACATGCACTAGCAAAACGATACCCCCACACAACAGCCACTACTGCACAATAACGCCGCCGACGCACTTGCATGAAGCCACAAATAACCACATCAGACACGTACCCACCCGCCCTTACTTCACCGGCACTCTTCGGTGTTACCTGTTTATGTAACCGCTCGGCACTCTGTCCCGCTGCTGCTGCGGCTGCTCTGCCGGCCCTCCTGCTGCTGCCATTTTCTCATGCCTTTCCCTGCCAACGACTGCATACCCCCGACCCAATCCTATCATCCTAAGAAACCCGAACAACACCATACCAACTGCTGCAATAAACCTCCTGCTAGCCCAGCTCCAAAACCGCACAGGCAGCAGCAGCAGGAAGAAGAACCCTCCTAGGAACTCAGCCGGGTGCAGAACCCTGAACACTAGTCTGACTAGGCGTCTGCTGCGGCGGCCCATGGGGAACAGAGCATCTAACACCTCAAGCGAGGCATGTCGAACTGACCTAGGAGCGTAATAGGGACCACCTGTGTATCACAGGGCAGGCCAGACAGTACTCATTTAACAGTGCCACGCTTGCACAAGCATGTGGTGCTGCAACATATTGACAGATTGGAGTATGTCCGGGCTGAATCAACCGGCTGCTGGCCACTTGTGAGCTATAGAAAAGGACTTGCACATCAGCTGCGCTTACAGACAGTTGATAACCTGCTGCTAGGGTATTAGCAATGCACATGACTGCAACGTCCTTCCAGTCTATCACCATGAGCAAACATAGACAGCAGATCCCTCACACAGATGAGAACCGCGGCTGACATGGTTGTGTGGCCTACCAGGCAGTGATGTAGCAGATATTGCGGCGCTAGCGATCCGTACCTGGTGATGTCAGGCTGTAAAGTTCACTTTGCAGGCGCAAGCGGGTGATAGCTTTCAAGCTGCGGAGGTGCTGGGCGGCACCCAGGGCCTTCAAGCACTGCACAACACGGCAGCAGATACATCGCTTAGCAGCTGGCGATAGCACACACTTGTTGTCTACCAGCGTACAAGATACCGTACCACCGGACCAACATGTTGCCCCACCTGCCTTGCTGTAGCACATGGGCACTGGAACAGTTGATTGTCAGAAGAAAGTGAGCAGCAGCCTTGACCTAGGCCACACCCCAATACCTGTAGGTAAGTAAGCAGGCCTTGCTCTGTCCTGACCCTGCTGATTGTGTCGGTGACCTCTCCTATAAGAAAGTCTGCTCCTTCACCAGGTGTATGTCCACCTTCTGACAGGGTGTGGAACGGAGATGGGAATTCCTCTAACACCTGCTTGGCTTCCTGCAGACAGACGTGAGCATGCTTGTTGAGTGCGCAAGCTGACGCAAGTGGAGAGAGACTTTTGCAGATTTCAGATGACCTAGAAACAACAGAGCTGGGTGTGTTAGCAAGAAAGCACGCTGAGTAGCTGTTACACACACTCTGTCGAACCCTGGGACGGGTACGCGGACGAAGTTCAATTGTAACCGTGGCGACGAATATGCCATACAGAGGAGAGCAACTGTAGTCAACATAGTGCTCCTGGTCAAGTCCAAGACCAACTTGGTTCATGTTCACAACACACGTAGTGGCCACAAAGTACTCTAAAACAGGCCACTGCATCACTGCACACTCACCGCTAGGGGGTGATAGTAAGGGATGTACGCAGCCACAACACTCAGCACATTCTCCCTGGCCTGAGCGGGTAGCTCGTCCAAGTGCTGTCTGTTGGGTGACAGTACAACCTCTTGGCTGAAAAAGTGAAACAGCGCACCAAACTTCTTGATGCCGCTTTGTACATCACCCAGGAACAGCTGCCGACTGCCTGCAGACAAGAAGCAACCAACCAAGCAAGTGTGCTGTTAAGGTGTGGCATCCTTACATCACCCAGGGAGAGCTGCCAATCACCGGAAGATATGCCTTTGTGTTGCCTCGTGCACTCAAGCTACTAACTACAACCGAACCCACCATCTGGCATGCATCGGTCAGCACTTGCTGCAAGGATTGTGCTCATGCTGGATGATGCAGCTTGTACAGGTGACCCGGCAACCCTGCTCAGCCGATCACATTATCTGCCTTTCTGCACCCACAGACAACGCGCCCTGGCTGTGCCTGGCAGTTGCTGTCAACTGCTGTCAACTAATGTCAGCCAGAGTGAAATCTCACCATACATGAGTACATTCACATGCTTCTGCCGCTGCTCTATACCTCCAGCTTCACGCCGCAGCAGAAGCCACCTGTCACATGACACAACATGATTCACAGACCGATGCAGCAGCAACAAGCCCAATAAGCACGCTCAAGTGATCATATTACTGCTGCTTGGACTACTGCTTTAGCGGTAATGCCAGTAGCACAAGGCTGGACTACTACATGGTATATTCTTGCAGGTAGGCCTGCACCGGCAGACTTGAGGTCTGCAGCAGCTGCTATGCGGGCACATTGCTGTGTTGAATGTGTGATTTTTCGCTGTTGTTGATGCTGCTGCTGACACTATATTCTGTGACCACTGCACTACTCCCGCAATGCTGACTAGGATGTGTGCTAGTACTGCAACACCGACTCCTGTGTTATTAGCAATCTCTGCAGTTAGCGCACCTGTGCAGCAGTAGTGCAAATGTGGGCGCCAAATATGGCAAACCCCACAGCCGCTTGCAGAAGTACAGCAATGTGTCTGCTGCGACATTGTTCTGCAAGGACAGCAGCAAAGCAGGACAAGCAGTATGTTGACACCACAGCTGCTTCGCAGCGCCTGCCAACCCTAAAGTTTTGCTATTCAGGCAACTGTTGGCACCTGCACCGCGCTGCTGCTTAACAGTCAAGCCGTGCTGGTCATGTTGCTGGCCGTAATCCTGTGCAAAATCAATGAACACAAGGTGATTGGATGCTCTACTGGGTCAGTGATGAAGAATATGTCTGAGCTGCTGCCGCAACTGTTACCAAGAAAATCAAGAGCATGCAACTCTGGACTGGGTTGGCTCGTTGCTCTGCTGCACAGCAGTATCACCTGGTAATAGAAGGGTGCCAACACTTCAAAGAAGCAAACTGGTCCTTGGTGATTTATGTGCAGGCGCTCTGCAGCAGATGCGTACACACATAGTGTGGGGCTATGATTATGCCAGAAAAACAAGCGTGGTGTTTTGATGATGCCATTGGTGGAGACCCACACTCACACCCTCATTCCCCAAATTGGCCTTACTAGTGAAGAGTGCAGCTGCTGTGCATGTGCCAGGAAAACATGAGCACTGCTAGCAGACTGGCATGCTGGCAAATTTATCTCGGGTTGCCTTGTCCTGATGGTGCCTGGTTCAAGCACAAACAAGACAACATCGTCAACTCAAGTAGCGAGCTGGCTTCAATGTAAGAGGTGAAGCGACTACTAGCCCACACACTTGCAAAAGAGTCTGCAGTACAGTGCGGTACTGCCAATAGCTGTGGCTGATGTGATCACCCCAGTGGCCAGAACGCAGCTTGTTCAAGCTATACTGACCTTTTGCAGCATATTCCAGCTGCCCAGTGATGTCGCAAAACACTTCTTCGCAAATGATCTCGCGATCCTCCTTTGTTTCTGCTTCAGTAGCCTGCATAACCAGCCAGCGTTGCTAGCAATGTTCGTAGCATCCCCTTCCAGCTCATAGCATCCGTATTCTGCAGACCGCCAGACCTACCAAACGCAGTTTACGAAGTATCTCTTGGCTCAAAACGCCTAGAGGATCCTCTGGTCTGCTATCATCCATCTGCTGGCAACAGTTGGGTCACCTACTGCCCATATCCCAAGCGCATCAAGCGTACTTCTCCAAAACCGGCACAATCACTAGTTTAGTGTATATCAAACAGAGCACCATGACAGCAGCAAAAGCACTCAAGTACGCTGCCAACATATTCGCTAAGCTGCTCTTGCACGTTCTTGGCGTTAAGGTTGTTTGTTACTGAAGCTCTGCCAGTTGTGAACAGCAACGTGATGTTGGCGATGGAATCGATCACCCAATACCAGTACAACGCTGATGTGGCACTCTGTACGCACGAGTAGCATGGCAGTGAGTGCAGCTGTACAACGGTTTTAGGGCTAGCCTTTCCGCAAACGCAGGACGTCGAGGGGCTCCTAGTCACCCACATGACAGGGAACCTAAACCTCAGCTTTGAAAGTGCCCAGCACCAGATGCCGCTTGGATCTGCACCTGCAAACAAGGGACAACTGACTTTTACCGTCGCAATCACAAAACAAAGCCAACAACAGCTCCAAGCACCTGCCTGGTTACGCACGAGCGTGCACGACCATGGGTCATAACCTTCAAAAAGACTGGTACATGTATGTCCATGCCCAACTTCCACATGCCAAATCACACGTCAAACAGCACATCAGGCCTCAACAAATCATCCGCCTCATCCTCTCCCAGTGCCAACTTCATGTGTGGCAGCTGAGTTGCCAATTCAGCTGCAGCGGCAGCAGACATGCCACAACTGTGCACATGAAGTTCCTGCAAAGCAGGAAACATGCTGACTTGCCCCAACTGCACCAATGCCCCCACCCCAGCGTCCCCAATAGGATTGTAGTCCATCACCAGCATCCGCAACTGCTGCATCTGCTTCACAGCAGAGCACTGTACCACCGCTGCCACGCCCACAGCAGTGACCATGTTCCTGCTGAATTGCAATGTGCTCAACAATGTCTGCAGATGTGGCAACCCACCATGCGCGAAAACAGCTATCCCTGCATCGCCTATGCCATTTGTGTTCAGGGTCAGCTTTTTCAGCTGAGTCAAGTGTGGTGCTGCATGGATTGCAAAAGCATTCATACCAGTGTCCCCAAGTTTGTTCGCTGTCAAATCAAGCACAGCTAGGTGCTGCCAGTACTGTGTTGCTCGTGTAAACAATGACCTAGCACCTTCCTCACCAACCCCGCAGTCGCTCAGGTCCAGCTGTGTCAATGAGGTCCAAAGGGGTGCTGCACGCACCAAAGCAGCAGCGCCTGCTGTGCCCAGTAGGTTATTGCTGGTGTTCAAAGACTGCAAGCTTGTCAAGTAGCATGCCCCAGACTGCACAAATCCTGCAAGTCCCTTGCCATTGATACCAGTCATACTGATGTCAAGCCGCTCCAAGAGCCGCCAATGAGATGCTGCATGCTGCCCAAGTGCTACCAGCCCCTCGTCTCCAATGTCATTCTCACTGAGATCCAAGCTTTTCAACTGTGTCATGTGCATCGCACCATTGACAGCTAGAGCTGTCACCCCCACATCTGTCAAGCAGCAATGTGACAAGTCAAGTGCCTGCAGCTGCGACCATTGTGCAGCACATTGGGTGGCTAGGCTGACTGCACCCTTGTCTCCTATGTTGTTGTAGGCCAGTGCAAGCGCCCTGAGCTGTTGCATCTTGCCCAACTGACACAGGGGCTGCATGGCTGCTGCTGTCAAGTTACAGCTTGTCAGCTGTGCTGCCTGCAGCCCACCCCAAAGCTGAGTTGCTTGCTGTGTCAGCACCTGAAGTCCCTGATCACCTAAGTGCTGGTTGTAGTTGAGGTTCAAACTACGAAAGCCTACAAGATAAGGGCCCAACCCTGCGGCAAGCATCTCTGCATACACAGGGTCAAGGCCAGTGCAAGCAAGCTTTCCCTTGTACGGATCAACATTGATGGCCACATCCTGCAAGAATGCCTGCACCAGAAGGTTGTCAGCAGTACTGGCGCCTTTCTGCTCCATGCCAGCATCTGCCTGAGGGGATGCTGCAGGTGCCGTATGCGCCTTCTGTGCTGCAGGGGCTGCCTCAGATATGTAGTTGAACTTCACTGCCGTAGGGACCCCGCTGGCATTTTGCGGTGCCAGGTCATGGGTGTGGTGCGCTGCAGGACGCTGCCACTCTGGCTGGATTTCACTGCTGTTATACTGGGGCTGTTGCTGTACTGCACTGCTGGTCAGTACTGCTGCAGCAGCCGCAGCACTCCTAGCAGCCTTTGAAGCTGCAGCGGCTGCTTCTGTGGCCGCAGCAGCTGCTGCAGCTGCGAATTGCAGTGCCGATGACTGTTGACTGCCCTGCAAGTGCTCAATGGGTCGCTGCTGTCGCCCTTCTGCTCTCGCATTTGCTATGCTCAGTTCATGCCTCAAGCTGCCTGCTTGTGCAGCCAAAACTGCCTGTGTATCATGCAGCCTGTTGTTTGGACCCTCCCTGTCAGTAAGGAGCTGCTGCAGTTGCGCGTGACAAGCATATGTGGTGGTGCTGCTGACGCCGCTGTTGTTGGGGAACAACATGGCCCCTGACAGCTCATATTCCTGCAAAAGCAAAACCATGAAACAGTTTGTAGTTGGACGCTTTTTGCATGTCATATTTGGTGCAAAACATCCACAATTTTTTGCAGCCTCAGAGCCGCATGGCATGCACATGTACACATGGTCGGCTCACTGTAGCAGGGTCTTGTCGTCGCCACCGCTGCCAGGCTGTCATGCATGTCAAGGTCCAGGGTAGACAGCAGAAGCAGCTGTAACCAATTGTCTAACCGACCTGAGGGTGCTGCTGGTCCACCAACAAGTCATCAAACTGCAAAGGCGCGTCTGCTTCATACTGCTGTGCGTTATGTTGTCCTTGATAGCTGCCACAACCCACTGCTGCAGGAACTGTGCTCTGCTGACTTTGCCAGGTTGATAAGCAACTGCTGCAACACAGCACTCCTTCCTTGGTCTTAACCGAGTCCTCCGCTGGCAGGCAACATACTGCACATGTCTGGGCCAGGTCGAGCTGCTGCTGACTGTAGCAACCATGCCAATGCAGGTGTGTTGAAGCTGGCCCTGTGACCGTTGGTGCTTCCTCGGAGAGCCGGGATTTGAGTGAATACAGGCTGGGGCTTGGAGGGTTGCTACTACAAATGCAGAGGTGCTCGCCATTTGTAGTAGTCAAAGGCTCCTAATAACGCATCAAGTTACACAGCAGTGACCTTGCCAAGCATCTCACTGCAGTAGGCACCGGTGTGCACGGTGCACCCAACTGCTAGACAACATGCAATTTCATGTCAACTGCGAGTCAAATCGCTACCGCTAATAAAGCACTTTGACATTGAGTAATATCTGGCACAACCAAGAACAGGGAGCGGTACAGGCGCGGGTGACCAGGGCCCCTGTAACCAGTCAGCAGGAGAAGGAAGACGACAGCCCTGGACCCAGGTCCTGGCCGGTGGGCGGTGGGCGGCCGTCGTCGCCTTTGGGCGTGTTGTTTAGAGATATTATTACAACCCGCTAAAGACGGCCGACAGACTCTTGTATTCCTACCTCTTTCTCGCCATCAAAACACTCGCCAGTCAGTACCTGGTCCCAGCTCCACACTTCGGACATCCTTTTGTAACGGTCTGGATGGCCACAATAGCAAGGCCAACCCCGTTAACACGCGTACCCGCAACACGAATCAGGGACGCATACACGGGGCCGGGCCAGTGCCACTGCCTGCATGAAGCATTTGCGGGTCGCCACGAGACTATATGAATATTAAAAGCACAGAAGTGTTTGCTGAATAATCCAGTGTCCCAGTGCTGGTGGAGGTCTCAGAGCGAAAGGTGCCCATCGCTGTGAGTAGACCGGCGATTGTGGCTTGCGCGTGTAACCATTATCAGCAGCGGAAACCAGTACCAAGAAATTTACGTACATGAGAAAAAGCCCATGAGCCCTGTTAAGCCCGTTTCTTGGACGGAAGAGAACACCCGAAATTTGAATTGGTAGACCTGACCGTCAAAGTCTCTCGCGGCCTGCCATGAGACTGTCGCCCTATACTGGACCTATGCCGCTCATATATGTGCTGTTATGCAGGCAGAGTGTTCTAGTCAAGCCTGCAATCACCTTCAGCAGACTGCGCCTGTTGTGTTCCCCAAAGGTCTTTATGATTGGTTGTGGTTGTGGCAGCTGCAGTTGTGGAACGGTGAGGGACGGTGCAATCTTGAAATCCAGAAAAAACGTGGGTGTCTCTGCTTGTCATTGAACAGGTGTCTTTCAGCCATAGCACTGGGCCTGCTGCACGAGTGACAAGTCAATCTTGCTGCAGCTTGGTGCAATAGACATTGAGAACGCATTGGTCTCCGTCACGGAGAGTCAGCAGATAATATGACCGCCAGTCTACTGGGATTCGCCAGAGTGTCTGCCTCAAACCAGCCTATCTAGTAAACATCACCAAGGTTCAGCTGTTGCTGCAGGTGTCACCTGCCTGCTGGCGTGCATGATATAGTCTGTGCAGAAAACTCTGATATTTCATGCAAGTGTTATGTGCCAACGCAAGCTTGCTAAAAGGCAAGGGGCCGCAACCCAAGTGCACTGTACTGGCAGTAAAGTCCGTTGTTTGGGTACGCCAGAGTCCTGCGATGCATGCGCACACAGAGCTTATTGCTGCAAACAGCTCGGCTGAACATCAGCAGCAATATAAGCTTTGTTGTTGATCAGCACTGACTGTAGTTGGACCCCTCAGTCCACAGTCTCAGTGCAAACACACCAATGCGTAGTGCTCCAGCACAAAGCCCACCAGCTCCTGCTGACCACATCATCCTCAGGAGTATGTCATGTGGCACATGTCATCAGTCTCAACCATCCTACTCGTGCATCAACAGCACATTTCCAGGCCCACTGACACCTCTGGTTTAGCATGCAGTGATGTTGGTAATACTGGGCCTATCCTGCAAGGGTCGTGCAACTTGCAGCAGTGGGCATGCCTAACCGTATGGTACTGTGCAATGCCATCAATCAAAAGGCAATGCTGTTGCAATAACTTGCTAGTGAGCTGTGTGGCACCTGCTGCAGAGCTGGTGTGTGTTGCATGCAGGGACCAGTACCGCACAGCTGGCTTGTCCTGCAACCATTGACTAGCACCTAAGGTTCCGTGGTGGAGATATTGATGTGCGTCAAGTTGCTGTAACACCTGTCACAGTGACTGCTTGACAGGCTGGGACTCAGTCATAAACCTGGGGCACCCTTAACTCGATCAGCCGCCATCTTCTATCCACAGCAGGATGGGCAGAGCCCGACAAAACTCCCCTTGTTGTACCAACCACAGACGCAGATGATAGTAGCAAGAAGTACCAGCAAGTGACTGCTGCATGTTAGATAAGTACAGGGCCAGTGATACATAAAACAGGACTTCATTTTATGTGGCTTGGATCCTTCTTGAGACCCGCCGTCTCTCCCAGCTGCTGCATGCACTTCAGTTCAAGCACTTCTGCTTCCACTGAAGCTGAAAAAGCAATCTACCAATTCCCTACATACACACCTTGGAAAGGCCGCAGACCAGCAGAACGTAGCCTGGGTTGTATCTGGTGTGTGTGTGAGTGTCCCCTGGGAAGTGTGGGGAGTCATACACTCCCATGCCATGCCACTAGTTGTAAATCGTCAGACAGAAGTAGGCACCGCAAACGTCTTGTATAGCAGCCGGGTGCAACAGTGTGGGCGGTCACGGAAAGAAGTAATCATCAAAATATGATGTTGCACTTCAACTTGGAAGACTTGTGGCACGAGTGTTGTGATGGGAATGGTCACACTGTTGGACCACTGCTGAGGGTTTGGCCGGTTACAAAAGTGATGACACCGCCAATGTCGCATGCTGCATGCCATGACTGAATGTGTGCCATGCTGGAGGGTCGCCAACCAAGTGTGCTATGCTGCTGTATTGTGTGTTGCGTCGCTTTGACCTGCTTCGTTGGCGGTCATGTAAAAACACAGCAGTCTGTCACGTGATAGCACGAGCCGCGGTGATAGTAGCCTCTAACGCCACTTTAATCGTGTCCACTACGAACAGGGCAGTACCATGCTGTTAGACTAGTCCATGCTGGTAGGGCCTGGCTGGTTACAGTTGCAGCGAACATGGCCGCTTGCTAGATGTCATACTGCCCAACTGCATTGGCTGCAGCTGGCTTACGAGGCTGCTGGGAGTGCTGCTGCGGTGATACTGGAGGCTATCTATTGCCAAGGGACACCGGGAGCCTGGTCGGAGCCAGTCAATAGACCTGTGAGCTGCTGCAGCGTCATGAGCGTGATCCCATACCAACAGCAAGTGATAGAGGTATCTGGGCTAGTGCTTATTTTTCTCTGTATCTCTGCTGCAATTGGACTGCAGGCTGCGATGCACTGCGGCAGTGCAATTTCTGCGGCAGGAAAGCGCGGGCACGCTGTCCAGCGCCTGCCGCTCATCTCCAGTTTGCAGCCGCACTATGGTTGTTGGACTATGTCGCAAACCAGTCACCATAACCGTCTGGATAAGGACCCCTGAGCTGGTCTATCGGACCTATGCCAGGCTTTGTCAACCCTAGTCACTCTTCTGACAGTCTTCCGGCTCACGTGATACAGGCGCTCCCTGTGACTATCGCCACCAGGCGGGTAACCGGGAATAGCCATTATCTTCAGTGTAGCCTTGTTAGCGAGGCAATAGCAGTCTGATTTGCTCTTCTTTGCTGCTGCTGCTGCCCTGGCTGAGTACCATCAACACAGAAGCCGTGCGTCTATTGTCGTAAAATCGACATATGGCGTCCTACACAGGATTCCACTCGGCCCGGGAGTACTTTGCGGCCTTATCAAAAGCTCCAAAAATTATTACGCAAAGGGCATTTCTGACGAAGTCATTCCAGCAGCAGGATGAAGACCGTGTGCAAGCGGGTGAAATGAAACGAGTGCTGGGTGAGCTGGGGGCTTGATCGGTCTCAACCTGTTCCTCGCCATCACCTCCAGGGCGGGACGCATAGCTGCGGCATTCAAGCCTCTACTTCCGCGTTAGTCGGTGCAACACCCTACTGTACATATCTTCTATGTTATTCCATTGCTTAGCACGGGAACAGCTGCATACTTCGTCATCTGGTGCCAGGCTGTCGTCCTGAGGGCCGATATCAGCAGATACAATCCCGTCCCGCTGAACATGTCACGGTGTGCGATGCAGGGGCATTTGACCTCATTTGTATCGGAGTTGGTCTGATGCTGGTAAGCGCTCCTCTGCATACCAACAAACAGCTGCAGCAGCTAGGCATCATGCTTTGTCACAACAGCAGCAGCAAGTGGAGTCTGTGTCATGCTGAGGCCTCATCACTCCTAAGCACCGCTGAAGCCAGTTGGTTCTGATTAAGAGCTGCTGATTGTGTTCATGCAGGGTGCTGGCGTGTTTGTCACAACTGGATCAGTAGCTGCAAGTGACGCTGGGTAGGTGCCGGACAGCAGCAGTTTTGCCTCGTCACTGTCTCGCTTGGTATGGTTGCGGCACATGTTGCCATGTCAGTAGGCGTATACCAGTAGGCTGCTGTCGCACTTTCAGTACACCCAAGCGCTTATGGATCAGTACTAGCAGTATTCAATGAATTGTTCAGGATGCTAGGTGAACCTCAGTGCCAGGTCATCACTTGTTATTGACTTGCAACTCTGTCTGCATTTGCCAGTGCTGTGGTTGGGAGCATCATTCTGTATCACCTCCACAACTCAATCAGTAAAGCATCCTATGCCAATGGTAACTGCCGCAATTGTACCTGCAGGCCGGCGGTCATCTTATCCTATCTAGTTGCTGGCTTCTCAGCCCTACTGTCATCCCTGTGCTATGCTGAGTTCTCAGCAAACATGCCGCTCTCTGGTGGCGCATACAGCTACATCAGTGCAGTGTTTGGGGAGTATCTGGCATGGATCACTGTGGCCAACCTGATACTGGAGTATATACTGGCGAATGCAGCTGTGATTAGAGGGTTTTCACCGTACTTTGCTATGCTGATAAACAAGCAGCCAGAAGACTTAGTGATGGCGTATGGATCATACACGCTTGATTGGTGAGTCTATGCGCTTTTCTTGCAGGAGTGACACAGCAGCAGAGACAAGTGTCGTTGGCCACAACCTGGCTTATGCTTGCATGTGTGCTATCAGTGCTTGTTTAGTACATCTCAGTAACGTGTTGAGGTTGGTGCTAATTCGTACTAACACTGGCTTTGTCATGGTTAGGAGTGTTATCTCTGCTGGCTGGCGGGCGGTGCTGCTTGAGCAATGTCAGGTCATGTTGTTGCGATGTTCCTGCAGGTTTGCTTTCGGCTGGGTCCTTCTCCTGACTATCATGTTAGTGCTGGGCACAAAGGAGTCAGCCATGTTCAACCTGGTGGTCACAATCATCCACATTGTGCTGGTGTTGTTCATCATCATCGTAAGTACTGCCTTTGCAGCACAGTAGACAGCAATGCCTGCAGTAGATTCATTATAGTAAGCTGCTGATAGCATCACCACCTGCAGCAGATGCCCTGATTCGTGTATGCAGAACTTGCAGAGATGCATCATTTGATGCAGCCGTGCCGTCAGCACAGCTGAGCTGGTGCCCTAGCTTTGCAGCTGTGCCACGAGGTTGGTTGGATGATGCGGGTGGTACCCTGCAAGCTCCTTATCCTTATACCCTTGTGGCTGTGATGCTCTTTGCATGCAGGCTGGTTTTGTCAAGAGCAGCCCAACCAATGCTCAGCCATTCACACCCTTTGGAGTTCGTGGGATATTCAATGGTGCAGCTATCGTGTTCTTCTCATTCATTGGGTTTGATGCTGTGGCAACATCTGCTGAGGAGGTAGGAGGGGGGTGGGGGTGGGGGGTAAATGGTGGATGGGTCGATGGTGGTGATACATGCATGATTAGGGCCTCAGCTCCTTTTGGTGTATCTGTGCACTCAAGGCCTGTGGTGTTCACCTTGCAGCTTATCACTCAGCTTGACAGCTTTGTTCATGCTCAGCTGCAGTTGGTGGCATCGCAGTCGCCGCAGAGAGCGACAGTTCACATACTGCAGGAACACTGCAGTATCCGTAAGGAGTCAATCACAGTTACTGGCTATTCTTGTATCCTGCTCAGGCTTTGCTCAGTTGTCTGTTGATTCCCGCTTTCAAACCCTCACGCACTTTATGCTAGTAGCTGGGCATCCTCTACCTGGTCAAACGTTATCAACTGTTGCAGCAGCTACTAGCTAGTAGCCACCTCACCCTTCAAGCACCAGCACACAAACTCAAAGCCTTGAACAGCTTTGACCCTATACCCAACGCATTCATCCAACTTGTGCCGGGCCGCTTGACTGCATGTAGGTCAAGAATCCCAAGCGCGATCTGCCCCTGGGTATCCTTGGTGCTCTTGGGGTGGTAACAACCTGTTACATCTTGATGAGTGCTGTGCTTGTGATGATGGTGCCCATCGATGCGATTGAGGGAGGAGCATCATTTGCCGCGGCCTTTGCCTACGTGAACCTCCAGTGGGCCAGATATATTGTGGCTCTAGGTACGTGCTTGCCACTCATTGATGCTTCAATAGGAGCCAAACACTGTGCTCAGTTCTGCTGCAGTAACAGATGCAGTACAGAAGTGGTCTAGTATAAGGGTGGGGTGAAATGACCTTGCATCATGGTGTGCACTTGATGAACACATCTGCATGTAGTGGTGTGTGAGGGTCAATCAGTTGTATTGTAGCAGGATTCAGCCTTGTCTGTGTTTGTGCGCCACTAGTTTGTGTCACACTAGTGCATGTTCCTGCATGGCCTCATTGCTGCTGTGCTGGCCGTGGAACTGCAGGTGCTTTGCTTGGTATCATAACTGGAACCCTTGTGGGCATGTATGCTGTCAGCCGTATCATTGCAGCAGTGGCCCGCCAGCATCTCCTGCCGCCTTTCCTGGCCAAGATTCATCCCAGATTCGGTACACCGTACATATCAACCGCTTTGACCGGCATTGCGACGGCTGTCATCGCGCTGTTTACATCCTTTGATGAGCTGATTCACCTGGTAAGTGTGGTGTCGTGTTTGCTGTAAGTACTGCTTTCTGTTTGCTCTGTTGTTTGCTGGGTTTGCTGGCGCTGTGTTTCTTGAGGTGGTTACCAGCTTGATGCAGAAGGATGACTTACATGTGGTGGTGCCTCAACTTAGCCAGGCATGAAGATGAGCTTGTTGGCCATTTGACTGTTGAGATCAGCCGATCTTCACTGCGTGTCAGCTGATTTGCTGGCTTAACCATGCCGGGTTCAAGCAGGTTGGGCCAATAGGGTGAAAGGTAGTGTCTGTGTGCCCTTCCTCGTCTGTGATCCACATCTTTGTCGCAAGCTGCCGTTGAGGTCCTCAGATCAACACACTATTGACAATCAGTGCTTGCTTTCAAAGTCTTTGCCATGTGGCTATGCTTCAGCTGCATGGGCATCCACATAACCGTCTTCGTTCAACTGCCTGCAGGTGTCCATCTCAACTTTGTTTGCGTTCTGGATTGTTGGTCTTGCTCTGCTGTGGCGCCGTTACTACAGTCCGTGCAACACAGCAGCTAAGAATGCTGGCGTTGCGGCACATCTATTGCTGTTGATTGGAACATCCCTTGGTAAGCAGCACATACGAATGCAGAAGCAAACACACTTTGCTATCATAGTTGCTGCTCTTGTTGTACAACCAGACAAGGTGTGCAAGTTGCGGCAAGTGCCTCATTCAGAAGGAACCAGTGCCGTCTGCAACTTACATGTAGTTGTCAAGCCACACAGTCAAATGACAGGCATTGCAAGTTGCTGCATGTCACTATAAACACAACAACACCAGATTCAAAGGTATTGCTGCGCTGTTTCATTTGTTCTGTAGCCTTCACCATCTCCTACCAGCTCTACCGAGATGACTACATCGGCCTGATTGTCACAGCAGTTGTTGGTGTGTTGGTGACGATCAGCATGGCGGTGCTGTACCGACAAGGCCACAGGCCCAGCAGCTACTGTGTGCCGCTGTTCCCCTTTGTACCAGCATTCAGTGTGGGCTTGAACACGTTCCTGCTAGGACAACTCAACATCGATGGTTACATCAGATTCGGGATCTGGACAGCGGCTGTGACAGGTGGGTCCACTGCTAGGCTCGTGATATGTTATGTGCACTATGAGTATATCTTAGGTGCACACAGGTATGTTATACCAGAACCTCTTGAATCCATCATTGCCCTGATGATGCCGTACAGTACAGCTGTTGATTGCTGCCTATTATCTTGACTGCACCATGATAGTGCAGCAGATGAGATTTCCATGCCTTTCATGGGTATGCTGTCAGCTTTGTTCTTGGTGTTCTTCTGTGTCATCCACTGTTGTGCATGCTCTGTGGTGCTCACTGTGGTGCTCACTGTACACAACAAATGTTACCTTCGCTCCTAGCCCTTGCTAGCATGCTGCTGTATTAAACCAAATTGGTGGGATCATCCCTTGAGCTTGCCTTCAAGCTTGCCCTCAAGCTTGGCTTGTTTTCTGTTGTTTGCAGTGTTCTACTTCCTATATGGTGCCCTGGCAGCCCACTACCACACCAACAGGGGCAAGTCCATTTCGGATGCCGATAGCAAAGTCGTGCCAGGCACTGCCCGTGATGTTGCTTTAACACAATCGGCTGTTGCACATGCCCCAGTGGGGGAGAAGAATGCCGCTCTCAGGGATAGGTATTAACGCATTGCCGACTCAGCATCTCGACTTTGGGCACTTGTACTTTGGCCAATGGTTTTAACTTGTGTCTGCAGTTGAGTACTTATTATTGCGCAGTGGTTGAATGTGGTTCTCAATCTGCAGTGTTGTTGGTTTTGGCAAGTTGAGTGTTGGCGGCGCGTAGTTTGGGTGTTACAAGGGCTTGTCCAGCAGGGGGCGTACATGATATTGGGGTTGATGACGTGTCAAATGACGTTTGAATTGCAAGTGCAGGCAGCACCTGCCTTGCATATGGGTTACTAGCTCCACTGGCTTATGAAGCTTCATGCTGAAGAGGGCCTGTTTCTCACGGTTGCATTGCTCACTGTATTTAGCCAGCAACTGTCTGGCACTGTTTTGTTGTTGGCTGCAGTGGTGGGGTATAGGGCCTGCTGGTGTGTTTGTTTATACTGTATTAAAACCTGTGTGTCAGATGACTGGTACTGCATGGTACCTTGGTACATCATGTGCCGGGCGTGTTTTGCATGCATGCTGCTCAGTCTGCTTGATGTACAGCTAGCATGTAGAGCTGTACATGTCAGACTATCCCGCTTTGATGACGAGTGGTCTAGAGCTTTGTTTGTGCCATGTTGCTCAAACAATGTGGGATTATGTGCTGATCAATCCGGGTGCTGATCACGTGCCGTTTCCCAACGCTTCGTAGTCCCGTTGCTGACTGGCTGGCACTGTATTCTTGTCGGATGCTGAGATGGTTGTCGCTTGTGTTTGTTTGTAGTACTGCATATCAGACCATTGGTCTTGCATGGTACCTTGGTACTGCATTGGCGCTGTCTGAAGGCATGTTTGTTTATATGCTCCAGGGAATCTTACTTGTGCTTTATTTACTTGTCAATATGCTCAAGTGTGAAGCAGCTTGTACAGCATGGCTTGCTAAGTGTTGTGTGTACGATGGTCATGTATATGGGGGCAACCAGACTTGTGAGTGGTACTGGTCACTGAGTGGTACCTGAATGACTGGTGTGGCAAACTCTTTGGTTGAGAGCAGTACTTTGGTTGTACTTGGCTTGTCCGGAGTTTCCGGCACTTGCATTGCTATCAACACAGCAGCACTGAGTTTTTAGAGTTAGCAACATTGTGTTGAGGATACCTTGAGGTATGCTGTGGTACCTTACTGTGTTTGCTGCCAGCAATGATAGGCTATCATGCAGCCTTGGTTTCTGGTATATTTATATGTCTATCTATCTTGCAACCGACTGCAACCCTGCGAACTCCGAAAGAGCATATACAATTGGATAGAACCTGCTTTTACGGCTGCAAATCAATCACATGCGCAGTTGATGTGATGATGAATTTCGTGAGACGTTTTTAGCTGTGGAACCGACTGTGTGAATGTTGCTGTGGAACCAGCTTGAACTCCTTTGAATGTGTAGCCGTCATCTGACGTCACTTGCTGGTGTAACAAGTGAGTTTTGTCCGCCGCAGTGCCAATGCCCACTCGGGTACAGACTGGCATGACACTGCAGCTTTGTCAGCGCATCTATCTTGATTGGCTCAGTGGCTCTTTATGGAAACGGGCAGCCTCAGATGTCTGCTGAGCAGTGCTCCCCTAAGCAAGTTCGGTCATTGTCCGCGATATACTGCTGCATATCATCAGGCACTGACCATGCTTAAATCAAAGCTGTGAGAGCACTATGCTTGACACGATGTGAAGACAATATCCACATTAATGTGAAAGTGACTGAGCCATGCAACAATATGTAGTGGATTCAAATAGTGCTGCCTACAGCAGTCGGTGTCAGTGGCACCCAGTAGACAGAGAATAAGACCTGCTCAAGCCACTGGCCCTTGGGTGTTTAGTCACTCAGAAAGTTTTGGCAACAATCTGACAGCAATAAAGCGCCGGCCATCGATGGACACCAATGCCATCATCCAAACGCAGCCGTATGACTCATTTGAAACCACATACATGTGCTGGTGAAATAACAGCTTCCTTGCCCCTCTACGTGCGTCTCTTGTGCCTGTGGCTTTCGTCACATGCTGACCCAGCGCAATCAGACGGTGCTGACGGCCTGCCCCTGCTGCAGCTGTTCAAAGGCACCCATCTATGCTTGCACAGGCCCTTCAGATCCCCACAATTCATCTCAGCAGGAGAAGGGGGATCACAAGGCCTCCAAACCCAGTTGCAGCACCATGGTCAAAGTTCATATGTGTACCTGGGCATCCCAGCTATAGCAGCTGCATCAGCATCATCACTTAAACCACCCTCAGGACCCCCTTCCTCCTGACCACCAACCCCTGCCGCAGCTGCTGCTGTTCGTCTACTGCTTCTGTGCGCTGCTGACCTGGCTTGGTCCATGCGCTGCTGCTGCTCGTCATCTTGCAGCCAGAGCTGGACATCACCGTATGGGAAGTACCGGTAGCAGCTGCGGCAGCCTGTGCAGGCCCAGACGTGACAACTGCACACAGTACAAGAGACAGCAGACGGTAAGGGTTTGGGCAGATGTGTGCAAACTTGAAGTGCAGCAATGCAGCTACATGTTGTATGATGCCTACGGGACGTCTATCAGATCTGCTAGCAGCTTGAGGCTTGCATAAGCTAGGGTTTTCTGCCCATTCCTGCCAGTAAAATTGTCCCCAACGCACCAACCCCTTTCAATGCAGCTTGAACCTGCAGCGACGTTGATTGTGAGGTACTTCCCTTACCTGTCTATCAAATGGTCCCCTCCCAGAAGTAACCGCTTTTGAGCCATCCCAGCCAACAACGGTGCACTAGGGAACCCATACACTATCGGTACAACAGCAGCAGCACCGCACTTGGGACACTTCCTCACAGCTGCATAACTATGCTGCAGCTTGTACTGCTGACGCCAGGTGCCAGCTGGCGCAGCAGCAGGCAGCGCAGCACAGCTGCTGCAGCTGCATGTGCTGCTGTGCTTCATGCCACTAGCTTCTGGATCATTATGCACTAAACACCGACAGCTAGCAGAGAGGTTGCTTCCTGCTGAGGTTCTCGGCTGTGTGTCAAGCGCAGCAGCTGCATGCACTGCTGTTTGAGCACCTGCTGGCCCAGCTGCGGATGCAGGGCCCGGACAGTAGCTAGCAGCACTGTGGCTCATGGAGCTACCAGTCCACCTGCTAATGAAGGAGCTACCGACCTCCGCCCCTCCTGCTGCTCCAGGCTGGTGCACCTGTGCAGTTCCTGCAGCTGCACGAGCATTAGCTTGCTGTTGAACCACACGGGCAGGAGCTGCCATGCCTCTGCTGTTGCTGGGTCCTGCAGGACTGCTGATTGCTTTGGCTTGCTTTGCTGCAGCCTGCTGGTTGCTGGCAGCACAAGCACACCAGTCACTGCTGTGTCTGCTGGTTGGGAAGATCACAGGACCCCAGCGCTGTCTGAACAGCTGCTTCCAGATGCGCTCTGACTGTGCTGCCTTGTACAGTGTCTTGCAACTGCTACCGGCACTGAGTAGGGACTGCAGATCCAGTAGAGTTAGCACAATCTCCAAAGCGTTGCCCGGCAAGCTGGACAGATTGGCCGGGCTGGCAGTTGCTGTCCCTGGCAAGTCTGCTGTGCTGCTGTCATGTGTTGCAGCCAAAGGGCCAGACGAACCTTGTGGTAGCAACACCTGCTGTTGCAATTGATGGTGACCTGGCACTCGCTGCTCAGTGCTGCTGAAGCTGGCTGAAGCTGCGCAGGGCGTTCCTGCAGGGGATAACTCCAGCAGCTGATGGGTGTCTGCTGCTGTGCTCGGTGCAGCTGTGACCTGGTCATCTGCTGGTGCTACTGCTGGTGCTACTGGGTGGTACCAGGATAGCGAGGGCTTGCTGTCAAAATCTTCACGGGCAGGTGCTGGCACTGCTAAGATACTGCGGAAGTATGAGTTCACTGCAAGCAGAAACACCAAGACAAGATGCACAATGTCAGCAGTGCAGACAGCTTCGCTCGTCAGCGGCTAGCCAGACCATGTGTTTTGCATTTTCTTGATGTTTGCAATGAAAACAGCGAACAGAAAGGCAAGGTGCAATGCAAACGTGGCAAGCAGGCCACACAGCCAGCACAGCTCTGCCAGTATCACCTGCCCAATGAACCTTGCCAGCTGACACCCGGATGTGATAAAGTAACTTATCCTTGTCAGCGAAAGGCCCGACCTTGGAAATCAATGCAGCCAACAGCTCCTGCTCGTTCGGCACCTGTGGACAAACAAGTGCTGTCCAGCCTGGGTATGTAAGGATACATCAAGGCCTTTCCTCATTCTGTGGCTGTTACATCGTCACAACCACTGAGGTGGTGATATATAGCATACTTCCCTTTTGAAATATGAACCTTGTGCTGCTCGCAGAGAGCTGACAAGCTACGACAGGGAATTTAGTAGACTGCATTCAGGCATGCCCAGCACTCAACCCGAGACAAGGGCCCTGCGAGGCCAGGTAAGTTCCAAGGTACCCACTCACCGGAGGTGGGTCAGTCTGCAGACTCAGCAACTTCACGTCTGAGCCAAACAGCGCGGCTGACGTGCCCATCTGGTCCCGAGGTGAAACGGCACTCACTAGGGACGTAGCTTTAGGTGCAGTCGGTCCAAATGTTGCTTTTCAGGAGCAACCAGCACGAATATGTTGTGCGAGGCGCTAACTACGGCACGCATTGCCTGGCTCGTTTGTTTGTGTACCGGACCACGGGGTTTTCTTGTCTGATCTTCAGCCAACTGACTTGTAGCACTTACTCGAAGTTCAAAAGGTTTGCCAAAGTTAGCACGTATCGGCACTGGTCACTGCTAGTCCCAGGCCTG
Organism: Coelastrella sp. UTEX B 3026; assembly: GCA_002588565.1. Classification (NCBI taxonomy): domain Eukaryota; kingdom Viridiplantae; phylum Chlorophyta; class Chlorophyceae; order Sphaeropleales; family Scenedesmaceae; genus Coelastrella; species Coelastrella sp. UTEX B 3026. The sequence goes on from NSMO01000041.1 coordinate 29,919, forward strand.
CGAATGACAACAATCAACTGCATAGATTACCAACAAACTACCGACGCTGCGCATATGGACTAACATAAGCTCCCGTATGCTTCTTACTGCCAGCAGCCTGAGCTCCAGGGGCCGCTGAGCTGTTGTTGCTGATCAGCCTATTGTACTTGCTTCCCCCGCCTGTGACCTGCATGCTTGAGACATTCGTCATGCTGCTGGCTAAGCTGCCGGGAGGCTGTAAACTGCTGCTACTGCTGTTACCTATGGCTTGCTTGCTAAACCTGCAAGACACAAGCAGGCCAAAGTGTCATCTGCATGATTGTGGGTTTGAATGTGACCTGGTCTCAGCCCTTGCAGCCAAAGCTGCACGATGTGCTGCTCATGGTGAATGCCCGGCATGATCATAGTGAGGTTACACATATGATGTGCAGACTAGTCTGCCAAGCCGCTGCACTAGCCTCCCACAGTGGCAGCTGCGCTCCTGTAGCTTGCTCTTGGCTGTGTTCATGTGGTTACAATCAGAGTGTTTTTTCCTGGCAGCTTGAATGTCAGGAAAAGCGTGAATGGTACTGATGCATAGCAATAGAGCCTACACCACGCATTCGGCCCACCTAGCACTGGACCCTTGCCCCTGCATCATGCTTGACTTGGCTGCCAAGCTCTGTGGTTGCAGCCCATGAGCATGGCTGTGGTGCTGATGCACACTGGGCACTGCCGTCTTATAAGTGCCGGCTGCTTGCTGGAGATGCTGTTGCTGTTGTTGCTGCTGGTGATGGTGGTTGCGAGCCGCCTGTGAACAGGTGAAAACCACACACGCTTGCTTGAGCAACACTGAGCTATCTTGAAGGCTTTTTCGCACGGGTGTCAAGCATACCTGAGTCTAGACACCTCCACCAGGTCAAGACTACTCGCTCTGGATGACAGCAGTGTACAGCTGGTCCTACGTGCCACTCACACACTGATGCTGTCAGAAACGTCCTCATCTGCCCCAACAGGAAAGCAGTGCTATGTTGCCACACACATTCACAATGCCACATCAACCCAATGTGATGTGGTCACACCTGTTGGCCCAGATAACTGTTTCGCCTGGCTGCTGCTTGGACCCCACCCCCAGCTACACTACTGCTGCTAGCTTTGCTCATCAATGGCGGCAGCAGCTGCCCGGCAGCCCCGCCGCCTCCTGCTCCTGCACCTGAAGGCAGCATCTCACTGTTCTCCTCCCACATGCTATCCATACTGGCCTGGGGGTTGAGTGCTAGATTAGGCATATGCACTGCTGCTGATGCTGTTGATGACTCAGCAAAAAGCCCATCCTTATCTCTCTGCAAGCTGTTGGCACCTGTTATGTGCAGCCCGTCAAACTTGCTGTCCAGAAGTTGAGACTGCTGTTGCTGTTGATGCTGCGGTGGCTGCTGTGCATGATGCAACTGCACACTTGTTACGCTCTGCTGCAGGGGACCGGCCACACTGTGCCCATGAACCTTCATGGTGCTGCCATTGATTGCCGGCAAACTCTTTGCAGCTGCCCCAGCTGCGTGGTCTGCCGCTGCTGCTGCTCCTGCTGCTGCTGCTATTGCTGCTGGAGCTGGTGCACCGTTAGATACCCGCATAGCCGTGAGTGAGCTAAGTGCTGCTCCATGTACACCTTCTAGCTGCAGTTCGCTGGCTCCGCTGCCAGCCTGTGTGAGGCCTTCTGTTGACATGGCTTGGGACATTGCTGCTTGGTGACCACGCTCACTGTCCCTGTATGTTCACACAGGAAATGACACCACACATAGTTCAGCTGAAATACACCCACACCAGCCACTTGCTACTAGCAGAACCAGTTGCACGGGGCTGATAAGCAAGGCATATGGAGACAGCATCTTGAGCTGGATGGTTTGATAAGGACAGCAGTAGGAAAAGCAACACTGTCGCCGGTTATGGATCTCTACTTACAGCGCTAGGTAGCTGCCAGCGATGTCTGGCTGCATTGCCGCCTTTGCTCTTTTCTCCTGCTCCCTGAGATCCCTGAAGTACGGGTGCCGCAGAGCCTGGCGCGCTGATAGGCGCTCATCAGGGTTGTATGCGAGCAGCTTGGCGATCAGGTCTGCACAGTACAAGCACCCGAAACATGTGATTTAAGTACAACTGCGCCTCAGCAATAGCCAGCAAACATACATTGCGTATGTGTGCTGCTGAAACACACAAGAGAGTAGACAATTGAAGCTTGAATTGCACCAAGCAGCGAGCTTGTGAAGTCAAGCAGTTCAACAAACCTTGGACCCTGACCTGCACAATCCGGTGACACGTGTGCAAGCATCTTGGCCAAACCAGTGCCTTCGGAAGGCTGGAAGTCAAAGTTTGCTGCATGATTGCTGCGCTTTTTCAACTTGGCCAGCAGGTCAGGTGGAGGTGTTCCCATGATGGCATGTATCTTCTGGATTTGGTCCAGCTCGTTGTTGCCTGAAGCACAGACAGCAGGCGAGTGCACTGAAGCCACACGATTGCCTGGCAGGTACTATAACACTGGCTATCATGGTAAGAGGCACAATCATGGTGCAAAAGATTGTAAGAGTGTGTTTCGCACATTTTGTGGCTGACATTGCCTCACCGCCGTATTGCAGGGCTGCCTAACAGCAACAGGACCAAGGATGCATTGTTGATCCCAAGCCTGCTGCAGACTATTGATAGAGCCACTCGTACTTATGTCCACAATCCACACACCTGGAAACAGCGGGTACAGAGCTACAATCTCGAACATGACACAACCTACTCCCCACATGTCCATTTTGTAGTTGTAATAACCATCTGTCAGCAAACACTCAGGAGCACGGTACCTGCAGCGTGACACAAGCGCATTTGACACCGGCTACCCTGCCAGCAGCTTGCCAAGGTGGCCCTATCGCACCTATTGGATTCTAGCGTATTGTAGTAATTGGCTCCAGAGCACTGCTGGTCACAAAAGTTTAGTGGCTTCCATGCCAATGAAGCCTCATTGCGCTGAAGAAACGGCTACTATAGCACCGGCCTGCCTTAGCCATGGCAGCCACTTACCATCGTGTTGAGATGTACTCTGTGTACGGCTGCTTGCTGTAGATGCCCCTGCAACTGCCAAAGTCTGCCAGCTTCAGACAGTCATCCATGATGAGGATGTTTTCAGGCTTGATGTCTCTGCAGCAGTAGACACACAACTTAGCGCAACTGCCTGACAGCTGATAGCTGGATGTACCCATCGGCCAGTCAGCTTCAAGGCAGCCACCGCAGTCAGCCATCCACAGACCTGTGAAAGATGCCGTTTCTGTGCATGTGGTCCATAGATTTCATAAGCTGGTAGAGATAAGCCTTCACCCTGTCTTCAGCAACATAGTGCCGCCGCCCACGTATGAGCTCATATATGTTCATGTCCTGCAAAACAAGTAAGATTGATTATCATCCGTGCTGGGAAGACTGTCACAGCTGCTGCTGGTCTGCCTTGAAACAAGGCATCCTCTCAGTGCTGTTATACATGTGCCACTGTGCTGCTTGTCTCCACAGAAGCGTGGCCACCCTTCAGGCATTTGCTTCCCATCACAACAGGTGTAACATTCCGGGGGATGCCACTTCACCCTTGCCAGCTCCAGACTCTGGCTAGCTGTCATACATAGGTCAAGCGTCTATGTTCCTGCGTCAGATGCTGCGCTGTCACTGCAACTACCCACCATAAGCTCAAACACCAGGGCCAGTCTGCCAGTAGGTTGATCATACAGCACCTCCAGCAGCTTGATGATGTGCTGGTGTGGGGACAGGCGCCGCAGAGCTTGGATCTCACGTAGGTTGTTCACCTGCAGTCAGTTGCAAGGCCAGCTGCTTTTCTGCATGGTCTCTTGCTGCATCGCATGATGCAACACCTCATGCGATGCAACACCTTCTTTTGAGTTTACTCAGCCCTGGCCGCTGCACTTGTAAGCTGCTGTTTGCTGATGTGAGTCCTGCACTGCCATGATAGCTGCGGGATCAGCTGCTGTTTGATTGGTCCACATGGCGTCTGCAGATGCTGTTCTTGCAAGTGCTGTGCCACCAGACAAACTTTCTCTGGAGAAGTTTGCAGGTGTTCTGTTCCAGCTGTCATGTGTTGAATCTGCGACACAGCTGTGCTGCTTCTAACAGTACCACTGCCAAGTCCTCACGCTGCTGACCTGGTCCAAGCTGTCAAAGTGGTTTTTCATGCACTTGATGGCTACGTATTTCCCATTTTTGATGCACTGCGCCTTCAGCACTTCGCTGAATGTGCCTTCTCCTTTCTTGGCGACCAACCGATACTCTGCATGTGGATGGCGGTATGAGCGTGGGCTGCAGGACTGTGCCTTTGCTCGATACAACTGCCCTTATTACCAAGCTACATGTGTAAATGCAGGTTCACTCTCAGAGGCATTCACACATGCCGCGCACATGTTCAGGCTTACAGTTGTGCTGCTGTAAGCATGAGGGAACAGCTTGAACGGCATTCAGCCGTGCCAGTTGCTGCTTGCTGCAGATAAAAAGCTATGTAACCCAAGCTGTAGCTTCTGTTTAGTGGGAGAGGACTATCTGCCGTGCCTTGCAGGCACAGTGTACTTACTGTGCATTGTTGCAGTCCTGAACTGTGTCCAGGCTGGCAGAGCCTAGGGCCCGCCTTGGCGAAGTTCCGTAGAGCAAAGGGTGCAATACAATCTCCACATCTTGTTACCGGCACCAGCAGGCTGGCTTCAGCTCAACTTCGTTCAATTCAGCAATACAGTATTGCCGTAATCCGGTCAGCAAGCAGCTGCTGCGTGTTACCAGCTACATTTACGTATAAGAATTGGAGCACAAGGCATCTGTGCTGTGCTTGGCCTTGGCAGCTCGCAGCAACATGTCACATCGGTTGACTAGGACCCCACTCTGGTGCTTCACGATGCGCACATTGCAGCATGGTCCTTGCCGTGATTACTGTATGTCATGAAATCGTCTAGTTGGCAGTGTGTATAACGCACCGCCTCGAAACACCTGAAGCTCCCGCCCACCGGTTCCGCTCAGCGCAGCATGGCCCAGGAGGTGGGCTTCATAGAGGTATGTAACAGACATCAAAACACAGCTCAGTCATCAGCAGGATGCAAGCTGCATCAGCGCTGCCTGCCCACGCCAGTCGCCTGTGTCACCAGATATACTGCAGCAAGCCAACCGGCATGCGCCTAGGCCACTGCTGTCATGGCGGATTGGATGCAGCGCAGACTGTCAGGAAGATAGCACTGGTCTGTTCGGCAACCTGCTGCAGGTGTTCCCTCCCCGGGCAGCAGGCAGTAGACCACCTGTACTACTGCAGACCCTGGAAGCACAGCTCCTGGAAGCCACCAATGTTGCAGCAAGAGCAGCAAGTGCAGGCCCTCACCAGCAGCGAGATCCCCAACTGTCGGCAAACTTGAACCTGGATTGTCATAGGCGGGTCAGTGAAGCTAGGCAAGACAAGCGCCACCTGCATGCAGCAGAGGACTGGTTCCCGCAGGACACAGTAACAAGCGACCCTGAGCAGAATTGGTTGGCAGATATAACTGTGTACAGACTGAGCAACTGTAGGACGGGGCAAACGCACTTCTGAAAATTGATGCATGTCTTTACAGGTGTTTCAGTCCTTCATAGATGGCTTCGGTGTCTATGGGCCCCTGCTTACTCAAGTTAAGCGGGTTTTTGACCAAGCTATACAGGATGGGCTAAATGATGCCTTAGACAACAGCAAACTGCGACAGCAGCTGCTGGATGCTAGGAGGGAGCAGGCAGCCGCAGAAGCAGCAGCAAGAGCAGAGGTTATAGATGGTGGGGACAGGTCCTGCAGTAGTGTCTGGACTGGCAGCAGCCACATGCATCACATGTTGTTCCAGAGCAGCCCGTATACATGTGAGGTGACATAGACGCTGCCAGGTTGTATGTGCTGTTACTGTGTTTCGCTGACCCAGGCCTCTCGTGCAAGCAGTTTTCGTCACCTGATCACAGGGAGTCCCATTTGCAATGCGTGCTGTGAAACTGTGTGCTAATAGGCTGACCTACTCACAAACAATGGTCATGTGCTGTCTTGCAGGCCAGCAGCCGCTGCGTGAGGAGCTCTATCACGCCATAGCAGCCATGCAAGCCCGGGTGTCAGCAGCAGAACGGCGCAGAAACTTAGCAGGCAAAGACCTGACCCGCTCGAAGCAGGAGCTTGAAAGGATCAGGGGCCTAGCCAAGGTCAGCAGAGCTACCAAGCAGCGGCTGGCAGATGCAGCACAGGCAGAAGCAGATTGGATGACAAAGCCAGGATCTACAGGAATATTGAGCATGACAGCGGGGCCATTGAGCAAGCTGGTGAGCTGGGCACATTGTATACTGCAGTGCACAGTAGGTTTTGATGGCATATGACAGACAGTGGTAGGAGGATAGTCACTATAGTATACCGTAAAGACAAAATTGATAAGCAAACAATAAATTAAGCAAAATGCGTTGTGCATACATGACTTGACAGTAATTACAAGAAAATTTTTCAAAACCTCAATATCAGTGGTAACAGAAGTAAAAACTTCATAATACTTTGTGAATATGGAGAACAAGCATGTAGCCTGTTATCCTCTGAATTGCACTAATTGGGTTGCGGGATACTTGTGTGGTATTCTACCGCAATCTGACATGGCGGAGCCTGCTACAGGATGGGACTTGGAGTTGTCTTTGTTGTCACCCCAGCACGTATCCATACACCTAGCAGCCTATACACTACACGGCCTGGCCATTGAAGCCCCTCTGTGGAATTGTACTGCCTGCATGTCTGAGACTTGAGCAACAGGTAGCACAGTCATTGCCACGACAACGGTATGGTGTAGTGAAGCACTCAAAGGGAGGGAGCTCAGTTGCACACTTGCAGTCCCTTACTGCTTCATGTGTTGCGCGGCCATTGAGTAGTCAGGCAGACAGCTTCTCACTCAACTGATATGATCTTGAGTTGACACCATCAACTCCAGTGCCATCTGAGCTGCTGCGCATGTGTTCTGAATGAAGTTTGCTGCAGTTGGTGCTGTTCCTACTGCTGCTGTTGCTGCTCTGAGTCCTGCTGGCATAACCCAACAGAAACGACAACCCAACACTGAGATGCTCGGTCTGGCCCTGCTGCTGTTGCAGGAGGATGATGAGTTGGAAGCAGAAATGGGTGTTATAACAGAAGATATGACACCCAGACATCCGTTAGAACAAGCCCTCATGCTGTTGGAGAAGCACGACGCAGCAACTGCAGCAAAGTTCATTGAAGAACATACAGGCAGCAGCTCAGGTGGCAATACAGCACAGGCCCAGCAGCAGCAGCAGCAACAGCAGAGTGCAGGAGGGCAGCAGCTTGATGCTGAGTTGTCGTTGCAGTTAGGTTTAGGGCAGCAGGACTCGGAGCAGCAGCAACAGGGCCAGACACAACAGCAGGCACAGCAGCAGGAAGTAACACGCGACATTTAACAATTGTCACTGATTGGAAAGTAATGGAGCAATGACATGTCATCTCCGAAGTGCCACTGGCACAGAAGTCAACTGCGCACAAAAAGCAAAATCACAGAAACACGGCATTCTGAGCATCATGCTCCATCCAACGGTTGGATCAACAATTGAATCAGGATTCACAGTTGTGGCACAATCAATGAAAAAAACAGAATTTCAATAGTATGTGTAACCACAGTTCTGGCTGCAGACTGCATTGGCATCAGTTGGCATTGGATGATATTGTCAGCAATTAGGAATGAATGAATGAATGAGCTCCGCATAGCGCTTTCAAGGGAGCGCTAGCGTAAGCTGAGGAAGGGTAATGTGTGTGTCGGAGCGACTTCACATTCCCTACCGTCCGCTCACGTCCCCGAAGGGGCGAGAGGGCTAGTCCCTTGGGACCGAGATTGTATGATTATTTCTTCTTCAAAGTTGTTCGATGTGCTGGGAAAGCTGTGTGTTTGCCGCGTTTGCTTCCTGTTGTTTGCGTCTTTGTTTGGCCGGGTCGGTTCTTTATCTTGGCTCGCCGGTATTTCCATATTCTCTCAAGATGCTCTATCGCTGTCAGGTGTAGTTGTTTCAGTAGCGCCGTGAGTTTGGCTCCTTCCACTCCCAAGTCCTCTCGCAGGTGTGACACCGTGCTGGTAGGTATCGCATCCCCGACACCTAGCATTAAATTGCACTGTGTAACCTTAGCGTCTGAGTCGTATTCGCGTATTGCGGTCACCAGCTTCTCGTGTTGTTGCGTCGCTCTGGCCTCTTGGTCTGCTGGTCGAGTGTCCCGGCAATATTTGGTTTCTACAATTGTGTATTGTCGTCTTCTGTGTTTCTTGTCATAACTATATAGGAGCGCATCGGGCACGCTTTGCGTCTTCAGGTGGGCTTTTTAACCCCTGTGGGCATGCGAGGGGGCAGGACGCTCTCCGGAACCCCGCGGTGAATATCTAGCTGTGGCAGACCTTTGGCTCTGCGTCGTTTATTCA
>NSMO01000042.1:0-39205 GCA_002588565.1 Coelastrella sp. UTEX B 3026
AAATCCCGTGCCACATATGACTCTCGTCAGCTCGCTGGTCTGGATTACATCATCTGGTCAGCAAAACAGCGAGGACTGATGTTGGTGTTTTGTCTGGGCAACTCGTGGAATGCTTACAAGGGGCCAGAGGAGTTTGTTGAAATGGCGACTGGATCATCAGGTAACACTGGTTCACCCTCGTGTGCTTTCAGTACTGCTTTCTTGCGAGTGAGCCATCATCTGTCCGAGATTACAACTTTACGATGAGGTGCATGTTGTGACGGCGGGCCAGGGGAACTGGCGGTGGTGGATAGCAGCGGCATAAAGATGCCTGGCTGTTGCTGTTTCAAGCGAACAGCGAGGGCTGATGTCGGCTGGGGTTTGATTTGGGCAACTCATGGAATGCTTATAAGGGGCCAGAGGAGTTTGTTGGAATGGCAACTGGCTCAGCAGGTGACAGTATTCCACCCTGGAATGATGTGTCGCAACTGAGTCATTGTGTGTCACTATGATTGAGGAGGCGGGCCACAGTGATGAAGAAGAAGAATTGCCCTTTCCTGCCGCAAGGGGACGTACTTGGTGGCTCAGCCACACTGACACCACAAGCTTAGACACAGTGATAACATAGGCCATCCCCCTCCCTTGGCCGCTGCTGCTGCTGTGAACAAGCTAACTGGCAGTGTCACACGCTGCTTGACGCGCCGCAGCCCTCTGGAATCATTCCTGCTGTAATGCAGTCATGACAATGCATGAGCAAGTGCTGTACATGTACGGTTGCTGCTCCTGCTGCTGCTCCTGCTGCTGCTCCTGCTGCTGCTCCTGCTGCTGCTCCTGCTGCTCCTGCTGCTGCTGCTGCTGCTGCTTCACAGACAAGAACTTGTTGTGTCCTTGAAGGTTATTCTGGACTTCTACTGGAGCATTGCTGCTGGACTGTAGTTCAGTACGTGCGTAACAGCTATACATGTACTGCTGCTGCTCCTGCTGCTGCTGCCGCTGCTGCTGCTGCTGCTCAGAGGGCAAGGATATTCTGGACTTCTATGGTGACCCGGCCACCCGCGCGTTATACAAGCTCCACATCTGGGGCCTGATTACTCGTGTCAACCCTCTCACTGGGTTAGCACCAAGAGATGACCCAACCATATTTGCTTGGAACCTTCTAAATGAGCCAAGGTGCCCAGGTGAGATGAATTGTACATCAGTATGTCAAGGCCGGGGGGCCGATAGGGTACATAGAGACGCGATGTTGCGTGTAGGCTTATCAACAAACCACACAGCAGGGTTGGCTTGGCTGATACTGTCAGGTGCTTGAGGGCAGTCGCATGAGGGCAATGGCAGATTCAATACTGTTTTGGATCCCTTGAAACAAACCTGGGCCATGCACAAGATAATCATTGAGTCTCTTGGTACTATACTCGATTTCAACGACATGTTGCAGATGACATGCATGACGTGTGCTGTCATTCGCTGCTGCAGGTTGCATGGAGGCTTTGCAATAAGCCACACACCAGGTTTGGCTGGCTGATACTTCTACATCATTGAGCACTTTGGCTGTTCCTTCAAGTGCACTTGCTGGCTGATGCTACTGTGTCTGCCAATGAATATCACCATTTGTGTTTCATACTGCAGGTTGCATGGAGGCTTCTCAACAAGCGACACACCAAGGTTGGCTGGCTGACACTGCCAGGTTCCTGAGGGCAGCTGACCCACTGCACCTCATCAGTGCAGCAACAGAAGGATTCTTTGTGGAGGACCATCACACACTGCTACATTTCTACAACCCAGGTGGGTTATGCCGCATCTTTTGATAAGAGAAATGATTCCTCGGCTTGGATTGTGAAGTTTGTGAGCCAGTTTGGGGCAACCACTTGCAGTGATGTTTGTTGGGGCAACTTGTGATGCAGTAAACAGTCCGGCCCTGACTGTCTGCTGCATCAGAAGGTGCCCCAACAAATATCACTGCTGGTCAAGGGACCCCTGCCCTATTGCTGGGAAACGTACATTCATCCGATGAGTCATGCGCAAGTTTATTATAAGAAGTACTTGCAAATACGCTGATGGTTCGACCGTGACACATTGCGCACTGGTGATGTATATACACATATGCACGTTGTGGTGTGTCTCAGCAGCGTGTGGTTGTGACCTGTCTGTCTGAGCAGTCAACACCTTGCATCTGATCCAAAGTGCAGCAACAGAGGGCCTTTCAAAAGTGTAGAGGGGCACAACACTGCTACAACCCAGGCAAGTACTGCTTGAAACAAATGCGAAGGCATGCTCTAGATGTCATCACGGGTCTTGGTGTACAATGTAGCTGGCCAAGGTTCACGCATGATACACCAACACAAACTGCTGCCATTTCTTACACAGGTCCTGGTGCCCAGTGTGATGGAGAGGACTGGTTCAAAATCAGCACTATTCCTGAAATCGATTACACCACCATTCACGTGTATGAGCGTCACATGGAGCTGCTGCCCCGGCCCAGTGGACATGACGGTGACTGGCCTAACTGGGTGTTCTGTGGGTGGGACTGCTATGTAAACTGGTTCAAAAACTATGTGGGGGTAAGCAGCGGTTTTAGCAGTGCATTATAATGCCTTAGTAAATTGCGCTTTACCAATTGGTAACACCATCTTTTTGTCAAGCTTATTTGATGATGCAGAATCATTCTCAGGGTGGAATTAGTTGGCAGAAGAACGCCTTGCTAATTCATGCCAGTTCACCTCTTAGCAATACGTCTGCTCTAGAGCCAAGATCTTGGCTGCGTATTATTCAGGTACGATGGTGATCGATATCTGCCGTGTGTGCACGCAAGTTGTGTGGTGTGCACTCATGTTACAGTCCTGGTTGAGCCTGCTCCTCATGCTGTTGCTGCTGCTGTGCAGCTACACCTGTTCCTGTCTCAACATGTGTTGAAGAAGCCTCTGGTCGTTGAGGAGTTTGGTCTCACATACTACAGAATGACGCTGCCACAACAGAGAGTATTGTTCAAGGTGGGTCCTTGTCGGCCAGTTCTTTATACTGTTATAACTGCCAGTTGTAACAGTTAGTGTAGAACAGAGCCCCTGGCATCGACAGACCTGTGCTGGTCAATCTGGGAATAATATCTTGCATCTGAGTTGTGTTGATACAGAAAAGGTAGGATGTGGATCTGAGATAGTCAGACTGCCCAGCATACAATTGAAAAAGTCGTCGCTGCAGCAGGGCGAAATCAGGTTCGGTATGGGTTTCTGTTGGTTACGTGTTCATAAGACAGCTGCAAGAATACTACACTACCATTTGTGAGACCATATTGAGTTCCATTGCACTAATTCATATTTTTGACTACCACCATGTTGTTGTGCACTGCACACAGGTTTTGTTCGACATGCAGCTGCAATCAGCTCAATCCAACGGCGCCCTAGCCGGCACAATGTTCTGGAATGCAGCACGTAACGACTCCACAGATTCTGACGGTTATAACATCCAAATCGACCGCCCAGCTTACATGCAACCAGCATCTGCAATACCAGCACCTGAAAATCTTCCAGCTACAGTTGCATCGGCTACGTTAGCCCGGGAAATCATGCGGAATGCGACGTATGAGGGAAATAACTTTAGGGATGTTATATTTACGAGTGAGGGTGCCCCGCCGCTGCTAGCTGCACAGATGGCAGCAGTACAAGCACACCAGCAGCAGCAGCAGCAGCAGCAGGGACTGCAGGTATCATTAGGGCTGGTACAATCGCCACTGCCAGCTGCTGTGGTGTCTGGGGTTACAAATGCATCAATGACAGCACCATCTGCTGCTGCTGCTGAGACGGCCGCTGCTGCTGCCGTCTCAGCAGCAGCAGCGGCCAATGCAAGTGCTGCTGTTGTGCCAGCAGCAACAGCAGCATTGCCAGCAGCACCAGTAGTGCCAGCAGCACCAGCAGTTGACAACTTTGTGTCTGTCGCAACCGCGCCGCTGACCAACCCAGCAGCAGCAGCAGCAACAGCAGCAGCGGGTGTGCCTACATCCCCAGCAGATCCAGGATCCTCAGAACAGCGAATAGTCATGGCAACTGCAAGTGGAAGAAAGCTACTGTTCACCAATGCATTGTACAACCACCAACAGCAGCAGCAACAGCAGCAGCAGCAGCAACGTATGTCAATGCACGCCTCCACAGCAGCAGCCAACATCATCCCCAGCAGCAGCAGCAGCAGCAGCAGCAGCAGCAGCGGTAGAGAGCTATTAATCAGCCAAGATCATTTAGATGCTTTCAGACGTGGCGGTTGGAGGGAAGCCTGTGCTGTAGAAGCCGCTAAAACCTGGAGACCATATAAGTTATTTAACATAAGTGACACTGTTAGTAACAACCCTGAGTACCAGCAGCTTCTGCAGGGTGGAGATGTTGTGGGTGTCATAAGTGAGGCTACAGCAAAAATGCATCAACTTGTGGCTGGTCAGCAGCCTCTGGCCGTTGCTGGCAAGAAGTAGCTAGGCATCACTAGCTTACAGGCTTGATGAGACTTGCTCAAGTGTTCGTCCCCCCTCAAGTTTTGTATTATGGTATTCAGGTAGCTTCTATGTGTTCTGTGGGCTGCTGTAGAGCTTGCGGACACATCTACGATGCATGCTATTAGTGAGAGGTGCCCAAAAAACACATCCATGCAGTGAAGCTTTTTTTGAATGACAGGTGGCACTGCTTTGAGTAGCAGGGCAGCACTACAGCAGGCTTTAACAAGTATTCAACGGCCCACGACTAGATTCGAGTGCACCAGCCAGGCAGGCATTTGTATACTACTAATGCTATTGCACCTGGGGTACAATGCTGCCCTTATGAATACCGCCCAGGACAGCTGTGCTGGCATGCATTGTGTAGACTAGTAATACACGGTGTTTGCACACTTGCACAGTTTAGAAACTACTGTTTATGTTGCTGAAGGGAGTAGTTGACTTGGGATTAAAGGTTCGTGGGTCTGAGCAACGTTGCCGCTCGATTTATGTCATAGCTTTGTAGCTGATCTCGTAGCTGCCTGCATTGGCCATTAGCGGTCATACTGTTGCCAAGATGATCTTGGATAGTATTGTAGATAGTTTTGCAGAGTGACACAGTTGTATTTATAGGGTATTGTGAATTGAGGTATTTTCTCAAAAACTGTTTATCACGCCGGGCGTGATGCTACATTTCATCATTACATACTATGCCGCTGCACCGTGTGAGCAGGGTCCAGCTCATGCCTTCATGACAGCTCTAGGAGTTGACATAACGTCCTGGGCTGACGATGAGTGGCCACCTTTGGAGACATGTTCAGGCTTGGCTTGGCCACCGTTGCTGGTCCGAGAAGTACTTCTCGGACGCTAGAGGCAGTCAGTTGTTTCCGCAGCGACGGTGCCGACCAGCGAGCGAAGCCGCGAGCAGCTGCACAGCCAGCTCTGGGACCTCTACGAGCTGCCGTGGACAGCTCAATACCTGCCTCTTTCTTTAGCATGTCTTTTATGTCCGGCGGACTCCGCAGAAAGCTGTGCAAACCGTACGCCAGTACGATTTGGTAGCGCAGTGTCGACAGATTCAGTATCAGCACACGTCCGACTTCAAATGGGTCACTCTGCGGTGATGCAAAATGCAACCAAGTCGCAGTGGTTGTCCGTTGGCCTCGGCGTAGCACCTGCGCGCTGGTTGCTAGAGTTGACGGCATTGCGGCTGAACATGGTGTATGCTTGCTGGAAACCCAGTTTGTAGATTTCGCGGTGGTTCCTCAGCGGAAAAGGATGTGGGTGCGCGCCAGTAACATCTTTCACCGACAAACAGGTCAACCATGTGAGTGCGCCAGTAACATCTTTGACCGCCCGTCGTTGCCGCGTGGCAACATGTGCTGCACAGTAGCGGGGGCGACCGACCGGGCGACGGACGCCGCGACGTCAGACCGTCTGATGCCGTATGACACACGGCCCGTTAATGAGATACGCACGGGCAGATGCCGGCATTGACACGCACCTTCCGTCCACAAAGCTCATGTGAATGTACGACACTGGCACCAGTCTGAATCCGAAGGCAAAACTGCACCACAAACAAACGCCACGCTGCCAAGCAGCAGCTTCACTCCATCGGCATGTCCTCCGCCGACCACCACCAACCCTCAACTGCCTCTAGAGCAGCAACACGATCCAACGGTAACACTCCACTCTTGTACTGCAACCGCCGCTTATTCGTCCACGCACCAACCCTAACCCCTTCAAACTCCTCTCTCTGTGTCGGCATGCGATGATGTTTTGATACAAACTTCATTAGAACTTCTAAACCCTCCTCAAATGCATTATCATTGGGGTTCCATAGCCAGCCAGGGACGTTTTCCTGTATCATGTCTGCTACATCAATGTGAAGTTCGCCTCTATTGTATTCGCTACGGCGCAATGAGCACCATTCACCTATCAGAAACCTGTCTGGGTATCTCTGCAACACCAAAGATAACACCAGCAACTCAGCAGTCGATAGATAGACAATTGTGTAAATCATCCGCTACTGCCAAAGGCCTTGAGTCATTGATCAAGTACATGGGTCGCACCAGCAAGCACTGGATTTCTTCAATTCCGCTGGGCGTTCAGTAAGATTATTCTCACATCCCCTATTGCTGCAGCAATCCGCCAGAGCATTCTGCAGGTCTCTGGAAACATGCAAGCCTTGTGTACATGTGCTGCTGCTGCAGCGGCTGACACCACAAATGGACCTGTACACTATGAGCACACATAGTTCTTGATTACACACTGTTCAATACCTAGTCCCACCAAAGTGCAGCTCCCAACCACACACACCTCGTTTTGTTTTGGCAGCCTGCCATGTTGCTGTGAGAACACTGTCAGCAGCTGAATCATTCCATCCAAGGGAGGCGCTCTCACTCTTGCATCCCACCTCCAACCAGGCAAAGAGGTTTCAAACATGTGCATCTGCTGACTGGTGATCAGCCCGCGCTTGCGCAGGTCATACATCTGCAGTGTAGCAGACAAGCGTGACAGTGACACAGCGGAGTTGCCGCCGCTTAACGGTGGCACCAGCGGCCAGTGACACCAGCGGAATTGCTGCCACTGTGCATGAATGAATGAGCTCCGCATAGCGCTTACAAGAGAGCGCTAGCGTAAGTTAAGGGAGGGTAATGTGTGTATCGGGGCGACTTCACATTCCCTACCGTTACTGTGCCATACTACAGTGTTCTGCCTGGTGTACCTCTAGCTACAGTACAAGCTGTGCATAGCCTCTTGGCTGGTAAGGGGTGTCAACGATCGACCAAGGCTGTATGGCCGACACATGAAGACGTGTGAATCGCGGTGTGTCTATCATCGATCCGGCTGGACTTGTTGACGACAAGTGCTAGCAGAACAGTCAGCTAAAAAAGTGAACGCGGAGTTTCCGGGGGGGGGGGGGCCTAGCCTGGGAAAGGGTGGGTTTGCATGATGTCCAAGGACTTCATGCAAGCAACATGTTGTGTTGGACAACATCTGGCAGTTGCTGATTGCAACTGACAAACACAAGCAGGCAGCTGCTACGCATGAGTCTAGGGCCGTGTGTCGAATTGGTTTACTGGTGTGCCATATACATGTATCCTATGCCCTCTGTTTCTCTGCCCTCCTTGCACCCCATGCTGTCTCATGCAAGGACACTGATTGCCAAGCAGCAAAACATCTGCTACTCATGTCAAGTCACTGCTGTACTACAGAGCTGCGAACTGACTAATTCGCACACCTTAAAGGTGAAGTACAGCTCACCAAGAATACCGAATGTTTGAAACAATGGAAAAGTCTGTAAGTGGAAACCAAGCTCACCCGTTGCACAATCGCAGTCGCCATTTGTTCGCCAGGTCCAAAATTGGAGTGGGGGTTGTTGCGGAGCCTTGGCATTCGGCCATTCAGCTGGACGTATCGCTGCAGGGTTGCTAAGTTCTGCTCGAGCTCAGCTGATAGCTTCTTCCTACGGGGTTTCCAGCTCCATCCGGGTACTGACTCTAAAGCTTCTGCTATTGATGGCTCGAGCTGACTGTTTTGATGCTGCAGTCTGCATTGCTCGCTCCACTGTCCTACTGCTATGCTTTTATGCTGCTCGTGCTGCTCCGGTAGCCGCCCGTGCTGCTTTACGAAGTCATAGAGCATGTATAGACGCGCTGCTGTCGCGTCTTGAAAATCTATGGTGCCATAACTGGTGGGGCTGCTGACAGCAGTAACGGCTTGCAGCTGCTGTATCCTGCTGCGCTGTTCAATGGGCTGGCTTATAGGGGCTTGTGCGACTATAAACTGGACAGGAATGGGTGGTGTGAGCTGTGAGCAGCTCTGCATGCTGCAACAGCTGGTGAGGGGGCCGCACTGTCTGGCCAGCCAATTACTGCTGCTACGTGTTAGAGCCGAAGCTTGCGCCATTACCATCTGTTAGCTGGTTGATAGTTTGTTAGCAGATTAACACACGGCAGCTGCTGAGGAGCAAGAGCACACACCGATCGCGTCGAAAGGGACGGAGGCACTCGGCTCCCTTTGTGCTGTTATCATGACTATATCCACCACACCTAAATACAGGTGCTAGAGTGCATTGATGGCGTATTGCCCGAGGATGCCCAAAGCCTGCCAGATGTCAAGCTTCTTCTGGGACCTCGAGGGAGTGCTTCAGGCGGGCAGCACATATGCTGCTGTCGCCGCCATCTATGCAACACAGCCTACTACCACTCATTCGGCAACCATTTGCTGCAACACTGGTGTGGGTGAGCGTATCCCTCCAGCGCAGTACATGTGTACTGCTGTGTCAGCGAGAATAGAATGCCCTGTACCATGCCGGCATGTTGTTGATATTGTGGTCCACGACAGCACTCAGCCACCTATGCGCGTTATCGAAGGTGAAGTGATGCACGACGACGTAACTACTACTATTCTCCTGTCCCAGCATGACACTCTGGCACTACACCGTGGTCTAATCTTGGTGTGCCGGCGTGGCTGAGCCACCAAGGATAATCCCAAAGATTTTGCGGCCGGGAAGGGTAAATTTTCTTCTTGTTCTACACACCACCGCCCACGATCGTGCCTGGCTGCACTAACGTGGCTGATAGTCGGTAACACAAACATGCGCCTGGAGGTTGTGCAGCAACGGTTGATGCAGCACCAGTGGATGGGCCGGCTTCTCAGCCTGACCAGGGCCAGCTAAATGGCACTACCTGTTCTGAGTGGCGACCCCTAGCATGGCACTGCAGCTGTGCCCACGCATCTATCTTGTTGCATTGGCTCAGTCACTTGTGCATGTTCAGTACTGTAAGCCCTGGACCTCAGCCCCCGGATCCTTGAATTGCAATGACGGCCGCCCAAGACATATGTAAAAGTAACGGAGCCAATGCAACAAGATAGATGCGTTGGCAAAGCTGCAGTGCCATGCAGGGGGGTGGTCGCCACCCAAAAAGCTTGAGCTGCTCATGTTGACAGGCTCTGACACATCAACGGCCACTGTTTAGGCCGCCAACTGCATCCAGGAATTACCTGAAGTGAAGTGAAACACAGGGTCAGCGTCCGGGGCCGTGGGGATGTAACTTCTCACATTGCACGACCCATGCATGGCACGACAGCTTGTCAGCACAGCTATCTTGTTGCATTGGCTCAGTCTCTTTTACATGTTCAGTTGTTTAAGCCCTGGACCTAAGCCCCCGGACTTTGAAGTCAATGACGGCGGTTCAAGACCTATGTACATAACATGTTACATAACTCCTCACATCATCATGATCATGTCATTATGAGCGGCCTCCAGCCGGCACATAAGTGACTCACTACTAGTCTAGTAACATTGGCCAGGTGTTGGTCACTGAGTGGGCCCCACTTGAAGGCACTTGCCCACCACATTCCAACTAAACACGCTTGCTGTACTGCAAGGCTTGGCGGCCAGCCACCGAGTGTACACAATGTAGGTGCATAGCAAGTACCACACGCCAGGAGGGATGGATGTGAGTTGCCTCAAATATTTGGTCGGTAGGCGGAGAACCGGACTGGCCACAAAGCAGTCTTGAAGCCAGCCTATTCCGAAATCTTGCTTCTGTTTTAGACCGGGATGGCAATGGCTGGCCATCCCAAGAGGCATAGCATAGTAATCTGCTGTGTTTACCATGTGAGCAGTCGGTTATCTGTCCATCTGCTGCAGATGCGCTGCTCAGAATTGATGCTGTTTAGTCTGTGGTGCCTGCATCAGCAGCCAGCAGCCAGGTTTCTGAACCGTCCACTGGCACTGAGTGCCGCAGCCACAAAGCAAACCCGTATGGCGCACCATCTCTCACGCGAGATGACAGGTTACTATCCTACAGGATAGCTATAGCGCACGGTAGCCCGCCAGTGTCTCAACAAGATACACAGCAGCTACAGCAAACATACAGAGTGCACCAGGTCCAGAGCAGTACCATTGACACTGCTCTGAGCTAGCCGATGCTGATATGATTATCTCTCTGCGCACTCCTCACAGAGCCGCAGCACCAGCCAGCTCAGAGCAGTATGGCGGGTGCAACGTCTTGCATTGCGTGGCTCATATCTCCTTGGCGTGCTGCAATAGCAGTGTGTGGCACGATCTCAAAGGAGTTGAGTCCAACAACAGGCCCAACAGTGTTGCTGATTGACCTAGCACTTCCAGTCCTTGAAACAGCGAAAACGGTCGTTATGCGCAAGAAGCAGGCCAATCAATGAACACAATGCACCAAAGCGAGCAAGACATAGCGTTGAACGTTTGACAGGTGATTCAAACACAGTGTCACTTGCTTGGCATTAACAACGTAGGCCCTGGGCTTTGTCCAGCTAGTATGTTGTAGTGCTCAGCAGGCCATACAACCAACTGCGGACATTTCATCCGCGTACGGCTCGGCTCAAACGTGGCTTCTGTGCATTGTCTCTGACTGTATCGTCCAACACAGCCAGGCGAACCTCCCTCACACGTATAGGCCCTGTACTGAGCAGCGATGACAGCATCCGTGCTTATCTGACCCCTTTAAGCGTATCAAGGGCCCTACCATGGACGACGTAAGCAGGAAAGTGGCCAGCGAGTGGCTCCAGCAGGAATCTATCAGCACAAGCCTCGGGTGATGCGACCACAGGTGACCGGAAGACCACGTACTTGTGGCAGCGTGCTGCTTCGTGGCTATGAACATGATGTGCGTGGCTATATACAGCTTACAAACAGCGTACGGCATGGCCCACTGTTGCCATGTGACGTTTCTCGTATCTCAGGACAGCAGAGACCGTTGGTCCAGCCCGCGAATATCCCCTCCATTTTGCAAGCCCTCGTCGGGCTCAAGACGGGCTAAACCAACCTCCACTTGCGTGTAGGCTGCGTCCTGGAGCTACGACAGTGACAAATGCATCAATGGCACAGTGACAGGACAGCAATACTGATGGACATGAATTGACCAGTCAACAGGCCCTACAGCAGCCCATGCACTAGCCTAAACAGCTTCACGGACATAACATAGACTAGCTTAAACGGCAGCGATGTTGCATATCAACACAAACCTACACCATTACAAGAAGCGCAAGGACTCTGCACATCCTTCAACAGCAGAAGTTTTGGCCCCAGCAGACACCACACTGCAAGACAGTCATCGCCAGCAAGATGACGGAGCCGGCGGCAGTAACAGCAACAGCGACACACAGACGGAGTCTGAGCATTTGGGAGTAGTGTCTGATGTAGTACCAGCAGGCCACACCCCCCGTGGTGCAAGGAAACGTACTGCACCAGGTACCCAGGCTGCTGCTGCAGCAGCTGCACCCTCCGAAGCAGCTGTTCCTGGGAGCCCTAAGGTCTCGACAGCTGTGGCTGATTACAGACATGCAAGTGGCGTAGCTAAGACGGTGGAGGTATCAGCTGATGGCACATGCTCTGTGGCGTTGGTAAGTCAAGTTCCCCGGCTGACTTCAGGCTGTCATGCACGCAGCTGCATGATTGCACCAGCTGCCTGTTGCAGTTGGGCTTCTTGACGAAGCACTGACTTAGTGTTGTGTGACACATCCAGCGCTGTCACATGCAGTTGGGGTCGGTACTGTCTCTGATACTGCTGTGTAGTGTTACTGCCTATCCAGCAAATGCCCAGCAGGCACTCGCTGTGTGTACCTGTGGCCAACCACAAGTGCCGTATAAATCGATGTGCATGCTGCTGGTTACTTTGGATCCTGATTTGCTGACTGCAGTAGAGTTTTTGAGCAACAAACAGAAACTGCTTCTACTGCAGCCAACTGCGGGACCTGCAAGTGCTGAAAAATGTCACAACCATGTGTCATTGGCTGCTGGTCGGTGTTGCTGTTGCTGTCTTTCAGTCACACAAGCTGTCCAGCAAGTCAGCAGCTAACAACAACTTCTGGATACACCTGCCATCAAATCTGGCCCGCAAGTGTTTCAAAGACGGTGACCTGCCGTTTGACGTGAAGATACAACTGACCGTGGACAACCAACCAGTTGGTAAGCATGTAACAGTCAGCACCAGGCCCCACAGCTGCTGCTTTTGCCAGAACCGCCTGTCATGTCCGAGTACCAACTGCTCTGGGGTGTCACATCTCAATTTGTCTAACGCTTCGTGGGAGTCCTTATTTTGTGCTATATATACTGCAGCTATTCATGCTAGCTGCCATCTAGCATTGAGTGGGCCAGGGAAGAAGGTGCTTGATGTTATGGCTAGTTGTAGTCGACAGACCAAATCCCACCGGCTGGCACATGTAATAAACTCAGCTTTCTAGTTCTTATTTTCACCAGTTCCTTGTGAGACAAACATGTATGCGCGACCAATGTGGCACTTGTAATGGTTTACAAGTGTGAGATGGATGAGGATGACCTGCCTGCCTGCTTGATCATTGTGAACAGTGAGCTGTACCTTCATGTCAAAGCATCACATCGTCCTCCTCAATCATGCTACAACACTGGCAAACTGTTGGCAAAACAGCAATGGGTCAGCAACGGCCCTCATCCAAGTGTTAGGTGTTGAGGTCGAAGCTCGCCAGATGACCCTGTTCACTTGAAAGCACTCAACCGGCTCTCTTCAAGTCAGTCCCATATATCTACCTCTGCGCCCCTTCGGGGACGAGAGCGGACGGTAGGGAATGTCGCCCCGGCACACACATGACCCTCCCTTAACTTTCGCTAGCGCTCTCTTGAAAGCGCTGTGCGGAGCTCATTCATTCATTCATTCCACCTCTAGATGTGCCTTGATGTGCCACGAAAGCTCGGCCCAAATTTACCACCCCGCTGATTTTGTAGGACCCGAAGAGTATGGCCCAATAACCTCAGCCGTTCGCAAGCGCCCTCTGCGGTCAGAGTACTACATTGCCGGCTGCTCATCTGCCCTCT
This sequence comes from Coelastrella sp. UTEX B 3026, assembly GCA_002588565.1. Classification (NCBI taxonomy): domain Eukaryota; kingdom Viridiplantae; phylum Chlorophyta; class Chlorophyceae; order Sphaeropleales; family Scenedesmaceae; genus Coelastrella; species Coelastrella sp. UTEX B 3026. The sequence goes on from NSMO01000042.1 coordinate 13,269, forward strand.
TTGCCTACAAAGACTACACAGTAACACAGATATCAGTCAGTCCTGACAAGCAGCAAGTAACGTTACATATGCAGTCACCGTCGAAGTCTGAGGCTGCTGCTGCTGCTGCTGAGCAAGAGGAGTTGGCAGCAGTGACGGCAGCAGCGAGAGCTGATGCAGAAGCATCGGGGTTCACCGGCTGGCAGGAGTGTAAGGTACTTACATTGGCTTATCAGGTTTTTCAGTGATGAAATAATCATTGGAAGTCCTGTAGTGTGATTGAGGGGAGGACGCATATTTGTGTTGACAGATGTTGGCATTCATTTGTTTCCTAATGTTATCATGCAGAGCAATAAGAAGCTTGCTATTTTGACGCTTTTGGCAGGCTTGGCTATGTGCGCCGTGTGCCCTGATGTTTATCAGGATCTTTGGTCATGCGGTAGCTACGTGTCGTAGGGCACCAAGATGCCTATCAGGGTGTGTTTTCATGCACTAGCTATAGCTACGTGTCGTAGGGCACCAAGATGCCTATCAGGGTGTGTTTTCATGCACTAGCTATAGCTACGTGTCGTAGGGCACCAAGATGCCTATCAGGGTGTGTTTTCATGCACTAGCTATAGCTACGTGTCGTAGGGCACCAAGATGCCTATCAGGGTGTGTTTTCATGCACTAGCTATAGCTACGTGTCGTAGGGCACCAAGATGCCTATCAGGGTGTGTTTTCATGCACTAGCTATAGCTACGTGTCGTAGGGCACCAAGTTGCCTATAGCCTCAATGCCTTAGCCAGCTGTCACACAGTCCCATTGATCTTCTTGCACAGCATGAAGCCAACATCAAAGACTGTGTTTTTGTTCACTTCGTACGTGCTTTTTTCTTGCTATTGCCCTCATGCAGGGTACAAAGAAGCTCATCACATCCACACCACGGCGAGCTTTACTGCGAGTTCCCTTTGCCCTGGTGTCCAAGGTGTTCCCCATCCCCATGCCGGCAAAGTTCAAGGTGGACTTGTCATTCTACAAGGACAACGAGCTGATTGGTAAGCGCATTTGTTTGCGATTCAGTTATCGAATGTCGCTGTTGGTTTATAAAGGCGTTTCCCATCCCCATGCCAGCAAAGTTCAAGGTGGACTTGTCTTTCCATAAAGACAATGAGCTTATTGGTAAGCGCATTTGTTTGCGATTCAGTTATGGAATGTTGCTGTTGGTGTATAAAGGCGTTTCTCATTTCCATGCCAGCAAAGTTCAAGGTGGACTTGTCTTTCCATAAAGACAATGAGCTTATTGGTAAGCGCATTTGTTTGCGATTCAGTTATGGAATGTTGCTGTTGGTGTATAAAGGTGTTCCCCATCCCCATGCCAGCAAAGTTCAAGGTGGACTTATCTTTCTACAAGGACAATGAGCTTATTGGTAAGTCAGTTGCAGGCTGATTCTGAATTTATCAACGATTCAGTAGTTGAATGTTGCTGGGTGTCAAAAGTGTTCTCATTTTAGAGGCCTGCAAAGTTCAAAGCGATCTTTGCATACTACAAGGATGAGGCGGTTATTGGCAAGTGTAGATTGTTTATGTATTATCCTTACATGGACCTTATTAAATCCAGAGCGCATCACATGCCGATGCCTGCGACGTGAAACATGTGTCCTTAGATACAGGCAGCGAGCTATTATGTGGGGAACTGCCATTGTGATGACTGACTATACACTCAGCCTAAACTAGGCTTTTGCAGACTGCAACCCTATGTCGCTTTGTAAGTTTCAGCCTGTAGGTACCAGACAAGGTGCTTTCTTAACACCGAACAGAATTCATTCTGAATTGTATTCAGTCATTCTGCAATGTGTTTGTGATTTGCAGGTACCAGACAAGATTCTTCCCTTACACCAGATAGGAGGAACTATGAAAAGAGCAGTTACAGTATACTGCTGCCTGAGGACGTGCATCATCAGCTCATTGGTTGTGCAGTGGTGTGTCATAGAGGGGCACCACCTAACCAGCTGCAGGTGCGGTAGGACAGATACTCTGCTGCATCTGCTGGGGCAGCAAAATTGCTCAACTACTGCTTTCACAATACTCCTGCCATTGCTTAGCAGCAGTGGCCTGAACCTTGCAGCTGCTGCAACAGCAACAACAGTTGTTCCTTACAAAGGCAGCTTACTACTTGTAAAGTAGTACGCTGCTATTCAATGGTATTGCTGTATGGCATTATTGTTGTTTGCAGATCTGCTTCAGCAGTGGGCAGCAGCAGCAACATGCCCATCTGGTTGCTGGCACAAGTTGTGCCTCCCCACCAGGCAGTCAAGCCCTGCCAAATTCGGCTGTACATCAGCAGCAAGCAGCGGCGGCAGCAACAGCGATGTCAGACAGCAGCAGTCCTTTGCACAGCGCAGATGCACAACGGCAGCAGCAGCAGCAGGATGTAGCTTCTGCAGTGGATTATGTTGTGAGACCCAAAGCAGAGCACAAACGGCAGCGGCGGCAGCAGCAGCAGCAGCAAGGAGACAGAAGAGCCTGCAAATGGTTTCCATGGCGGCACCACAGGACGTAGTAGGTGAAGCAGCCGCTGCTGCCGCCGCTGCTGCTGCGGCGGCTGGGGGTAGTGCGTATGTGTCAGCAAGCAGGTTGGGAGGCATTCGACATTTGACGCATGCTGGATCTAAGACAGATAACGGGGTTAGAGAGCCAAGCATGGATTAGCTCAGGATCAAAATCGCATAATTAAACGTGGCAGTGGGTAACTTTGCCACTTGGTAGCGATTAAGATGTGCCTGGTGTCTTGGAATCAGCGGCAGCAGCAGTAGCAGTGGGTGTTGAGCTTCAAGGGGCTGGCAGCCCAGACACAGACACTCAAACCTGTTCTTGCCAGCAGCCTTTGGGGCCTTGCAAACCGAGGCAGGGGCACTGGCTGTGAGCTCAGAGCTTGTTAGGGAGAATGGGTGACAGTACTGCAGCAGCAGCCAGTGTTGGGCTTCAAGGGGCTTGCAAGGATATACATATACAGATACTCGCACCCATTCTTGCCAGCAGCCCTTGGGGCCTTGCAAGCCGAGGCAGGGGCACTGCTGTAAGCTCAGAGCTTATCAGGAAGTACGGTTGACAGCACTGCGCAGCTAGAGCAGCAGTAGCACTAGTGCTGCCGGCAGTGTCCTCTCAGCTTGTACTGTGAGTATCACTACTCCCAGCTTGTTTTTGATGAAATTGCACAAAAGTAACAGCAGCACAGGTGAACACAGTCGGGTGACTGGCAAGGGTCAATGTGGGTTTATCTTGCTGTCTGCAGTGTTGGATGCTGAACGCAGTAAGCGGTGTGTTGCAGGACTCTCATGGTCAGTCCATGGCTAGCCCGTGAAACATCGTGATATGCACATATGTGAAGTTTAGCTCATGCAAATGTTTAGCTCATATGTGTTGTCTTGGTATTTGTTGGTGCAATCTCGGCTCTAATCTTTTGGGCAGTCCATTGGCTTGACCTGTCCTGAATTATCTGAGCTCCAACTACCAATCCACCATGATGTCCCGCGGGGCTTGTCGGCATGCTGTGATGGGTGCTGTTGCGCATCCCACGCCTAGTGGGTGACAGCTGTCTCTGTACTGAACTCCAAGCGCTGCGGCGAGAACCCGGGAAAACTGACTCAGGAGACACCTTTGTAAGAATAGCTGACTCCATCTTGCTGGACGAACTGATTGGCGCTCAATAGTAAACTTGTTATGATGACATGCGCAGTCTTTGCGGAATTCTGCATCGACTAGAGGGAGTGACGATGCAAGAACAAGAGCGCGACCAACCAGGTCGGGTGCAACATCGGCAGCGCTGCCCGACTGCTGGACGGACCACATCACGTCTATCAAACGCTGCAGCAGTTCAATCGGTATGAGCAGCTTAATGCTCCAGCGCAGAAAAAGGAAAGCAAAGTTACCCACTCCGGCGGCAAGCCTTAGGGCCAAATGACTCACAGCGGCAAGCCTTAGGGCCAAATGCATCCGACGCGATAACAACAAGCAAGCATGCCCTGGCTTTTAGAAGAAGTAGATCTAGTAAACAGCTTGCGATACTTCACTTCGCATAAACAGCCGGTGCCATAGGTCGTGGCCCGCCAGCGGTTGTGATAACCGCCCGCCGACGGCCGCCGTTGCGTGACTCGGCATCGCTCGTTGGACTTCTACCACCTCGGAAGGTGCATATGTAGGTGCGAGCCCAGCCTTCCGGCCTGCTGCACAACATCAATAGCTCGTTATGGGGGATTGCCTCACACCTTGCATTTGCGGTTTAGCCCTGCAGGTGACTAGCCAGACGGCAATTTCTGGCTCCTTGCGGTGCCAACAGCACAGTTTTGGTTGTTAGCACACATCTGTGTCCGGCGATCGCAATTATCCTCGAATTTTACACGGTGCAGCGTCGTCGGTACAAGCGTCCAAATCGAAGCACTATGATGGCAACCCAGGGACGAGCAGGTCGAACGGCACTGTTCTTGATACCGGCCATAGCTGTATTGTGCATCGCAGTGCACACGACACTCGCACAACGAGCAGGTGAGCATGATACGATTGGGCGCAATCTTGGCATTCGCGCCGGGCCGACTGATGCAGCGCCCCTACGGCTGTGGCAACTGCCCTGCATGACTTTCATATTGCATGGCATGGATACTGCTTGCAAACCTGCTGCTGTCATTTCAACTACTGTTTGTCTATTGAGACCATTGGCAGCTCAAACTGCAAAATTACCCTTCCAGTGTTATGCTGGGTCCTCATGGTGCATGCTAGGGTTGAGCCGGAGCCAAACAGCTATATCTGCTACTCTAGGCCAGCAACCCCAGCAACCTGCATTCAAAGCATCTGTGGCATTGCTACTCCATGCTACTGATCCTGTGATCATAGCAGCAAGTTTCACAAGACAGGCTGAGTTTGCAGAGCCACCCAGCATTGGTTTACGCTGATGTCCTGGTAAACTTGAGCTGCTGCAAAGAGCACTGTTCGTCTTCATGTGCGCAAAAAGGTGTTATGGTGTATTGTGTGGCGGACTATGTTACAGTGACAGCAGCACCATACATATGTTGCTTGTACAAGGGTGCACTGCTTATGGCATTACTGCTGTTTACAGCTGTACTGCCGTCTTCTGTGTCCCCCTTCCTGCAGGCACATGTATGCAGAGTTCTGCCCAACTCTCAAACACCCTCAAACCAGTTGTTTTCCCGGTGCCCGTCCAGTTCGACACCAACAGCCCTCAAAGTATCTGCTACGTTGCTGAGTTCCTGGACTGCACCAACCCCCCTCTATGCACAAATAGAACAACTTGGAGATGGATCTATGGCGCAACGGATAAAGCCAGCTGTGAATATCTAAACATGGATCCGAATGCTTATAGGAACGTAACGTGTTGTAGTCAAACGAATTGCAATGCACCGAATTCCACGTTTGATGCTGAGACTGTCATATTGCCTTCGGATCCAGCTAGGGGGAAATAGTTGTCAGGAATCAGGGTGAGAGGTTGGGGCTTTTTGCTCTCTTTGGTGGCTTGAGCACTGAGCGTATAGGCCCGCCGATTCTCGGAAGTGCACATATACGAGCTGGCTTTGGTGCTAGTGGAGTTGTGGATGCCATAGCCACAAAACAATCAGTCTCCGGCCGCTGGCCCAGGGGTGCCACATCAATGATACTAGCAGCGGTTGCAGTATATCCTTTGTTTGAAACAAGAGTCAGCATGGCACTCACAGCACTGTTGAAATTGAGAAGGCAGACTATGCATGCCATGTAACAGCTTAGTTTGGTCTGGTTTGTAGCTTTGGCTGTTACAGGGTGAAGAGGTAATCAGGGGTACCCACCGGTGGTCACGGTCTTGGTTTTGTGTCATGCGAGAGCTGATGCTGGGTTGCTGCGGAGTGAGGGGAACTTTGTCAACAAGTTGTACTGCCAGTAGTATTTGCAAGTGTGGCTATATTGGGAATCAGGTTGAATGTGTAAGGCCCTCCTGTTGTCGATGCAAGAGACTGATGAGCCATGATGTCAGTCTTTTGTTAACGTTGTAGCAAGCTGGTATAACAAGCATGTGACGGGCGGTTGGCAATATGTAAGTATCCTTCGGGGGGTTTCGCTGGTTTGCGAGTGCCACGGTGGATAGGTCCTTGCACAGGGCCAGGACAGCACTGGACTGCTGGTGCGGCATGAACATAGGGTGACACAAGACACACATGGAACTGTTTTTTGTGATATATTTCTGTCAACAGCCTATGCGGTACAGCACCTGTTCCAACACCCTGTCAGGCCGTGATACCTTCGTCAGGCTAGGTGTGTCACGAGTCTTCTGTGTAAACCAAACCATTGAGGCTCTGGCTCAGTCAACAGGTCGTCCCTCTTGATAACAAACAGTGACTGTCTGCGCCGCGCCTGTGTAACACCTTCTGTCCAAGATCAGCTCCCAGAACTGGGAGGAGCTGGGCTTTCAGCCAACTGGTAGGACTCCTAATGTCTGGAACATTCACTTGCTACACCAAACATTACTGAACTAGCTGTTGCTATGCTACAAATGAGCTATAGCCAGACGGTGTGCATTTATGACATTAAAGCCTTGGCAAGCGCTTGCTTGTCAATAGTTCTATTGTTCTAACAGCATGAACATGACCTAGAGATCTAACACCCAAGGGCCAGTGGCCGGGGTAGGTTTCTGTCAATGTCACAACAATACATCAAAACAACACTGCTATTGCCGCAGTCTCATGAACGTGAACTCTGAGCAGCACTGCGGAGCCCCTGCATTCACCTCCTGTGCATACGCCACAAACCCTAAGTTGGCCAAATGCATGAAAGTCAATGCTAGCTCTGCTGTTGTTTGAGGTGTGGTTGGCCACCCCGTTGAGTTTGGATTTATTCCTGCATGGAGCTCTATAGAGAGCTCGTCTGGTAGGATGTTGTCTGGGTGCCAAGTTGGTAGGATTTGATGCTCATAGCCCTCTGCAGCACCAGCAGGCAGCAGCATCAACCATATGAACAAATGAATAAATGAATGAACTCCCCGCAGCGCTTTTGACAGAGCGCTAGAGTAAGCTGACGGAGGGAAGTGTGTGTTGAGGTTTGCCCCATATGAATCCACATCATAAGCCAGAACACATTGCACAAAAGTCTAATACTAGTATTAGATAGGTCTTGCAAAGGCCTGCTGGCCACATGCAATCGCCATTTGCTGGCATAAAACTCCCAAAAGCTGGGTTAGCCCACAGCCTGTTATGTTACTCACTAACCAAAGCTAGATCAGAAGGTTGCAGCAGTGTTATGCCATTTGGCTGTGTTACCCAGTACAATTGTTGGTGGGTGATACATCCTAAGACGGTGACAGTATCCATGTGCGCATGTGTGATTTGCCTCTCTGAAACAATGCAACGCCAAACCTAACAGCCGTGATATACATCGCATTCAACACCGTGTCAACACTGTGTTGCTTTGACGGTCAAAGCACTCAATAATACAGCCAATCATGGACACACCTATATCCATCTTCAACAGGTTCACTCTGCTATGCCCCAGAGTATCTGTTATATTCTTCCAAGTTCGGTACTGTCCGCCATCTTTTGAGTCTCCCAAGCACCATTTGTGGTAGCTGTGCCGTGCATGCTGCGATGTGCCGTTGTACGTACAGTCGAAAGTGTAGACTTGGCAAGCTGTTGCGTTTAGCATGGCTTCTTCAAAGCCATAATGCCCTGCAGACAGCAAATTGCAAGCACAAACTTTGCAGTGGCATGAGGCAAACAGAAAGAAGAACAAAGCATAGCGCTGCTATTTGGTTGTTCTTGTTTGGCTCATGCATTGTAAAGCAACTCAGCGGGTGGCTTGTTGTGACAGGGATTTGATACGCCAAAAGCCCGGGCATACAGCATTTGGTGAGCCACAGTGGCATAGGCAATGGCATAGGCAAAAGGGCGCCAATCGGCAGCTTGGCCCGGCTCGTCGCAGATTCTACGCTCTGTGGTTGAGGAATGTGGATGGTCCCTGCTCTTTTGCTGGCACTGATGTACACAGGTACATAGGCATACTTGCGACTGCAACACATGTATGTACAGCACACCTACTTGCGCTGCTGCTGTTTGCTGCTGCTCAGCAGATGCAGTACCGCTTATGTACAGGCTGCCTATCCACTGCAGCAAGGTAGTAACCTGCCTCGCAGTGGCAGCCACGATTGCTCAGCAGGCTACTACAAACCATAGCTAAACCCCTGCAGGGCCCTGGTACACTGAGCTGAGTGTACAGTGAGACAGCAGTCTGTAGCAGACCCCTAGCTTACCTTTACTGCCTAATGAATATACAATACAGCCCTCCTGCTGCATTTGATCTGACAATTTGCATAGCAGCTTAGATCCATCGCCTGTTCCTCCGTATCTAGTCAGAGGCCTATCCGGGGGGCAGCTTATGACCGGCAGAAACACAGTCCAGAAGTCCTTTTTGCCATAATACGGCCGTACATGTGATAGCAAGCCGCCGCGATAGCTCGACAAGTTGGCTCGCGCTGCCTGCTCCCATTGCGTCGCTTGTCGCCCGGTTTGCTGCTGTCCTAGTGGTCTGGGCCGTTTCCAGGCTTGTACTGTTGCATGTACTGTTGTGGAAGTCCGAATGCGCCAAATGTCGCCGACAAATGTGAGCAAGATGATAACGCTGATAAGAGCTACGATCATCATAAACATGCATGAGCAGTAGCCGGTCAACGGCTTGTGCTGCGGTGCATTGTGCAACATACTGAAAACGCTGATTACACTAAAGGCAGCTGCAAACAGGACTGGAAGCGGCAAATGCGTGTTGTGTTTCAAACCCGGCCTCACATAAGGGTGACTGCTGGTTGGTACACCTGCCTGCTTGATATTCCTGGGCACCCGCGACGTTGCGACCGCCGGGTAACCGCCGGCGTCATCCGGGGACAGTAACCTGGGACAAGGTGCAAGCACGAGGCAGCAATTCCTTGGTGTCGCAGCTGCATGGGTGGCAGTACCATGGAAGCGCTGTTTTGCCCTGGAACGATGGAAGCCGCGAGATACTCTGGTCGATCGTTGCAACCGATGGCGAGCCTCGAGGTTACGAACCACCGAATAAGGGCCACTAGCGAAGCTGTTGCGTTTCACACAGATCCTCTCTGGATTTCACGAAAACGCAGGCAACCCCAAGCAGCGGCAGCAGGGAGTATGAGAATCCGCGCCCGCAGCACACCTGTTGGCAGGTTGCTGCCGTTGCTGGCAGCAGCTGTGATTGCTATGCTGGCACCCGCAGGTGGGACTCAAGCACTTGGCTCAGCTTGTACCTTGACAGAAGTAAGAACGTGATAGTTTGTGAACATTGAGCAGGAATACCTGTGTACTTGATCTGTTCTAGATAGATTGCTGTTGTGCACGTGGAGGCCCACTATAAAGTTTTGCTCATGCAACAGTGGAGGCCCACTATGCGAAACAGCAATTCGTTTGGCATTCTATGTTGCAAGAGCCAGACTTTAGTATGCGAAGGTACGTCACGTCCTAGGTTGAATCCTAAAAATCCATTCAAGTGCTGGCCTGCAAGCCTCCGCCTGAACAGAATATCTTCTCACCAAACACCAATATGCAAAACACCATACGCTGTGTTTAACTGACATCAAGACTTGCACTGGTTGTCTAAAGGTGATCCAATTTGTGGCTGCCCAATTCATAGGTGCCCTAAAATGTTACACCAACATCGGGTCCAACCCAGCAGACAGTGGGGTCAAACTACAACAAGTAAATCCACCTCCCGGCACACCCCTTGATGACCTCTACTGCGTCAGATACCAAGCAATAGACTGTTTAGACCCCCCAGCATGCACAGCACAGTGGTCTCTCTGGGCATATGGCGCTGTCAGCAGACAGCAATGCAGGGTTTATCAGAAGTCGGTTACGCAAGTGAAGTATCAGCATGTGCACTGCTGCCAGAAAGGGGGCTGCAACGCCCCAGATCATATGTTGGATCCAAAGACTACAATAGTTGCCACGTAGCCATTGTAACGGACCCTTGTGTGCCCTATATACAACTGATGTGTTCCCTGTTATGCGCTTTCGGTGATACGCTGTGCCTGTTGCGTCATTGGCATTGCTACCTGCAACATGCTTCAACAGATAGTGCCCGGCTGACTTCCAAACCGTCCCTGAAACACGCCAAACAGTGCAAGTGTATTAATCAAATGGTGACTACTGTACAGAATTGATCACCTGTCCATATAACATGTTATATCAACAACATCATGCCAACTTGTACTACCATCCCAACACTACCGTGCTGACAATCAACACTGGCAAGTGTTGGCACACATGCATCAACTCCCCATGACACTTTGTTTACAAACCTGATAAGGCACTCTGATAGAGCTGCTACATACAATTCGTCAGGATCACGATTGTCAACATGCTTTACTCACTGGTCTACTCTTATGGTGTCAGTGTGGCTGAGCCACCAAGTTCGTCCCAAAGGCCTTGCGGCCGGAGAGGGTGATTCTTCTTCTTCTTACTCACTGCCAACTGGGACTCATGCTGTGACACTGACGCTTCCCGCGCTGTCATAAAAAAATGTAAAAATCGGACTCTGGCAACATGATGTATCTCTGACCACCCACAACCTTTAGCCCTTCAAGGCAGAATGCATCCTGAGCCTCTGTGCACAAGTTTTGCAACACCAAAGCATTGGACGATCTTCAATGAAAAGAGAAATCTTCTCCAGCATGCGCTTTGATTTCAGCAGCCAATGATGCCACAACATGTCCCCAAGCAAACCACAGTCTATAAAGGCTGGGTTTGACAGTGTTGTTCTGGATCAGTAAGACTTGCCACCTGGCTGTTTTAACCCTGCTTTGATAAGACTTTGGGCCCTCTGGTTTGCCTTCCCTGAATCAATAGGACTTTGGGCCATCTGGCTATTTATTCCTGAGCTAGTAGGACTTTGGGCCCTCTGGCTTGCCTTCCCTGATCCTCTTTGGGACCCCTGCAAGCGGAAAGGGGTAGGGCATAGCTGGCTCGTCACAACAGTTGCAACTCTATTGCGCTTGGGGTGATCTCATACGGGTCAGCCACTTGGGTTAAAAGCTGCCTGCACCAGCTTGTCAGTGGAACAAATAGGCCATGCTGCCACAACCGGTGTATGTCATGGGTTCCAATACAAAGATATCAGTCGATCGCCCAACTAGATTCAAAGATGTTGGCGCATAAAGGTGACGGCAACTGCAGCAACGTTGGATACATAGATGCCAACAGGCAGTGAAGGCCGGCCGCATGCCATACCAGAGGCGCCTCTGATGTGTGATGGAGTAATGAAACCAAGAGCCCCAGCATTCAATGGTGTTCCTCGAGGCCCTGTGCCCGGTGAGACTATGAACGATCGAATGAATGAGTGAGCTCCGCATAGTGCTTTCAAGAGAGCGCTAGCGTAAGTTAAGGGAGGGTATGTGTGTGTGTCGGGGCGACTCCACCTCCTTACCATCCGGGGGACCGAGATCGTGTGATTATTTCTTCTTCAAGGTTGTTCGATAAGCTGGGAAAGCTCTGTGCTTGTCACGATTACTTCCTGTTGTTAGCGTGTTTGTTTGACCGAGTCGGTGAGACTAAGGCTCTAGCTTTGGAGGCGCCGTCAAATCCAGGCTTTTGGGCCTGCATGGCTGTCTTTGTGAGTCTCTGCAGCCGGGACGCAGGAGCCACTTCAGCAGCCCAGATATTCGAAGAAAATGAAAATGTACACAAAAACTGAGGAGCCACACGCTGCCACACTCACCGCCACTGTTTAGCCAGTCCATGTACTGCTTGTGTGCGAACTCCCTTCGGTCGCCATCGCAATCAAACATGCCACCTGACAGATGACGCAGCAGCAGCATCGCCATGAGTTGTACTTGCAAGCACAGGCTCCAACATTGACTTTGTGATGAGAGTGATTGAGCAGATGCTTGCAGGTATACTCTGCTCAACATCTATGACGTTGGCAAAGCCTTTGGTGCACATGTCAACATGTCACCGGCCGTAATGTGTCCTGCAAACATCTGCGTGTTCGGTGGCAGTGACTGACCTGAACATTGGAACTCCATTGCATCGTCGCGCATGTCCATGTATGACTTTGCCGCACCATTGATGGGGGTGATGGTGATGAAGCCGCCACTGTTGCTGCTGCTACTGCTGGCTGTGCTGTCTCCAGCTAGTTTGCTTGCACCTGTAGGAAAAGGTGGAGGTGTATGGCACTGAGTGAATCACATGCTCGCACGTTGAATGTGTGTGCATTTTGATTGGGGTTTTTGGTACACGGACGTTGCCAGGTACTACCTGGCAGTAGGTTAATCAACCTCAACGTTGAGGGTTGCGTGGAGTCCGGTATAAATCACCTGGTTCTACAAGCATGCTATTGTACCTGGCGCCACGCATGTTTGACAATGTCGAACTACCAGAAATTCCCCAAAAATTGCGAATCTCTAGCGCAGGAGTCGGAGCATGCACCGGGCTCTACCAGAGACACACGTCAAGCTCACGGGGCACCTGTGCAGGGGTGCCAGGTTTATTCTGGACATATCCTGTGAGAGCAAAGCCAGATACACGGCGAGTGCAACCCGAACAGCACGCCACTACAGATACAACAGCCCTGGGCAAGGATGCCACACTACAGCTGACATGTACCTCTGACGCACCTTCATCTGTCGCAAAAGATGCGTCGGCAAAGTTCAACAAGCCGGCACCTGTGAAGACAACCGTAGACGATGGTAACGGGCTGGTCCATGGGTTTGGGTGGTAGCGGTGGATGTCTTTGGTCAACCGCTGTGGCAGTCTACTCTGAGTACTCTCAGTCAGTACAGGTACTGCTGCCCGAAGCCGGGCCTCAGGTCCGCGTTAGGACCGACCCAAGCGGAGCTGACACCCTTCACGTAGCCGAAATCCTACCTATTGTGAGCATCTGAAGGCCGAGGTCCCTACGAGATGCATGCACAGCTGCATTCCTAGATGCCTTGGCAGTTGTCGGAGTGCGTGCAGGCCTGCGCAGCTTTGCGCACATGCTGGCGTTGCTACCCGCGACCAAAGCCATTTGTCACTTGTAATAGACGTGATTACTGGCTTGGTGACAGATTGCTGCGGTGAAGCAAGTGGGAAAGCAGGTGCACAGGATGCTGCAGCACACTCGTTGAGTAAGAGTCGCAGCAGTAGCGGTAACACCACCGTTCACAGTATGTACAGTGTCTTCGCCAACAATGGCCAGCAAATGCTCGTGAGAGTTCAAAAGATCTCACCTCCTTGTTACAAGCAAGTTGGGGCTCCTTGTGCCAGCGTGGTAGACAAGATTTTGTGTACTAGTTCTACACCTCTTGCAGATAGGAACTGACGCTGCCAGGCAATGACGGAGATTCGGCACTGGCACTCCCGCTGAGCGCTTGCGCGCCATGCCCACAGCTGGCACCCAGCTAGATGCTGATGCCGCCATTGACTTTTACTTGATACTTTAATAATACGAGCAGTGTTGCGGAGGTGCATTGATGCCTTGATGCCAGCACAGGTGGACTGTGCCAGACAGCACTGATGAATGCGCACGACTACTGAGGCCATGCACCTCCCACTGCCCATGCAGACATCGGTGTTGGTTTTCAGTCAACTGTCTAACCTAATGCAACTACCCCTACTCGCCTATAGCATGCTGCTACGGCACAAAGAACTGCCTGCTCCAGTGCCTAGTGATACATGCGCAGAGCTGCATGTCAACACTGCAGACTGGCATCCCAAAACACTGCAGGCTGCCTGAGGTGCCATCAAAACTCCGAACGTGATGCTTTCACTCCATTTTCAGGAGCCACAGTGTGCAATGATGTTGAGAATCCACGATAACTGCTCCTATCTGAGCCTAGTATCGAAAAAATGTGTAAGTACCAGCTCATTGTCCGACTATCAACCACAAAAATGATTGCCTGTGTTGCGTGCTGCATGCACATACACAATGAAGCCACGCATGCAGTGATGCTTCTACCACACAAGCAGCTGATCAGCTGATTACGAACAGCATATGCTGCTTGCAGCCGCACAACCAGCCTAGCCTTTATCTGGCTAGGTGTTATATGTCCCCCAGGGACAAAGCGCTATAGCATATGACATAGGCAGCAGCGTGGCCACTGCATCAGCTCGAACCTCAAAGTTTGCCACCTCTAGGCATGACAATGATGTCGATTCCCGGTGTCAACATCCGCAATCAGACGACAGGAGCTGAAAGCTAATCGTTAGTAACATGAAACCGCAGCAACTTTGGGCTGTCATTCTCAAACCATGATCGGTCATATCAGCTGCTCCCTGCTACATGTTCCAGCATCCAACGAAGGACCCCTTTACATCAATTTTCCAGACTTACGATCGCCCACATTCGCTGAACAGCAGCTGTCATAGAAGCTTTCGCGTTGCATTCATAGCATGTCAAAGCATGTCTTGTTGCTGTTGACTGTCAAATGATCCTCGTTGACAATAACCCCGATCCCATCAGTCATGCGATACTGGATGTATGTTAGCTAGTTGTCCTTGACATACCAGTTGGGGTCGAACGGCCATTCATCATCTGCAGGAGGCAGTTCAACCCTATGGCCCATCCAGAGCTGCACTGTGATCTCAGCATTGATAGCAGCAGCCAACCGGTCATCAGCACGACTCATCGCCCTCAGTGCAGCTACAGCAGCAGCTTGCCTGCTGTGTCTGATACCTTCCAAGACCTCGGTTAGGGTGTAACCAGAGCCCTGGCCTCCTTGAGCATCTCTGAGAATGATAACCAGTGGCTTTACTAGGAAGTTCCCTAGCTCAGCAATGACAGGCCTGCGGAGAGTCCAACAGCAGCAACAACACTGTCAGACAAAGCTGACACTAGACTCAGAGTAAACCAGGTTCACACAAGACTTCCAGACGCCATGTGGGAAGGCATACTGATGCAGCATGCCTGCACTTCAATTCAAAGCAGAGGGCCATGCGTGACATGGACCGTTCAATCAGGCCTTCATAAACAAGCCAAAGAGGAACGCAAACACAAGCAGTGACTCAATCTTTACCTGGTGTCCGAGTTGGTTGCCAGTGCAGCTACCAGCCAAGCCATGCTTGATTGCGCCTTCTCCAAGTCACTATCCTTGCCCCCAGCTCCCTCAGCCCTCCTGCCTGCCTTAGGGCTGCTCTCATCATCGCTATCTCTGCTGCTCAAGCTGCTGAGCACATCCACATCAGGAATCTCGGGCATCACAGCTGTCCTAGACCCCTCAGCGCTTTGACTGCCGGCAGACTGGTTGGCCAGAGGCAGACCTGCTTTATCTGTGTATAATGTCTTGCTGGGAGCTGCAGCTGCTGATGCTGGTGCTGAGACTGCCGGTTGTCTGCTGAAGACCTCTGGTACCAGAGGAATGAGGCCTGGCATGGCGCAGATTTCTCTGAGACAGGTGGCGTCCTGCAGGCAAGGCAGTGAGCAGCACTCATGTCAGCTGGCTGCACGCTGTCTAGACCAAACCCAAAGGGGTACTAAAATACAACCACCTCCTCAAGGCCGTTAGCCCAACTGAGTGAGGTAAGCAGTGGACCAGCATCAAGACCCAGCAGCCCTGTTATTCTGCTTGTTGCGCAAGACAGCAGGCCTATCCATCCTTTGGCAACTGCTATGCTGCTTTTGCATGGACGCCGAGGCAGCATGTATTGCACAACAACTGCTGACACATGCTCAGGCAGCTTCTGCTTGGTGCTGCAAAAGATCTGGAGATTCGGTTAACAGAGTCCTGCAAGGGCCCTGATCATCCTATTCGCACCTTTGACAGTACTTGCAGCAGCTTAGATGCCCACATCACACTCTGTGAGGTGCACTCGGGCTGCAGCATATCCCTCAGAGGTTCCAGTACTTGAGCTCTCAGAACCTGACGGGCCCTTTCATCTGATGCAGCAGCAATCTGGCTCAAAGCCTCACAGCCGTAGCAGCGGCCGCCCTCGCTTCCATCTGTAACCAACCTGCAAGCAGTACCAGGGGTGCTATCACATCGACCACACCAGACATGCACAAGTGCCGTAGCCACAGGAGCAAAAGCATGCACAGCAGTTGTTGGGTAGGGCTGATAGGCACGCCCATGCCTGTGCAATTTAAATGAGGCAGACACTATGAACCTGGTAGCTGCGAGCGACAACTCTCTGCTGAATAAGTCATGCTTAGTGACCACTTCATGAAAATGACATCCTCACCTGACGAGCTCTGATATGCCTCCTGAGGCTACTACCTCCTCCTGAACATCTCTGCTGCGACATAGGACAGCCAACAATGCTGCTGCCATCTCTCTATTGTTGGGGCGCACAGCAGCATCACCAGCAACTGAAACAAGACCAGGTACCGCACCTGTAGCGCAGCAACCAACATGACATAAGTGACAAGATGAACTGGGATGGCATGATGTCTTTGGGGACAGTGTCATCAGAATTTGGTGCCTATATCCGTGTATAGAACAACAAGCACAGCAACAGCAAGATTAGCAAAGCTGACATGATGGATGCTGTGCCTCTGCATCCGCAAGGCACACCACTCAGCGGAGCAGCACAGTTCCACTGCAAGCTGCGCCGTGACCATGCACTGTGCTGCCTGCCATGCAGTACTACGGGTTCAATCACCAGCTGCAGAGCCCGAACGATGTAGCAGCAGTCCTGCAGCCAAAGAGATCACCTGTTCTTGCGATGACAGCAGCATGCCTTGGCTCCCCCACGGCCAGCATTAACAAGCTAGCTAAGGTATATGACAAGGTTTTGGTCAGGGTATCTGAGCAGACAGCAGCAGACACATCACGCTCAGGGCAAAGAAGTAAAGGCCGGGAAGGGTGGGCCTGGTGGGTCACTGGTCCTATATGCCAATGCTACGAGTCACACGTAACAGCAGTGCCAAGCCCCAAGCCTAGGTGCGTCACCTAGAGCAGGGTAACTGTCTACAGTTTGTTGACAGAGACATGTTTGCTGATATAATGCTTTGTAGTACTGATGTCATCGCTGCAAATGCCTATGACAAATTGCCAGACAGATCTCAAACCACAGCCAAGTGCACGCCTACCTTTGCTGAGCAATGACACCAGCAGCGGCACAGTTCCCTCGCCTACCATCTTGAAGTGGTTGTCAAGGTTGTGGCTGAGCATACATACCACACCGGCCGCCTGCTCCAGCACCATAGCAGGACCTATTGGGGCGCCACCGTTGGTACTGCTTACTGTGCTGCTACTGGTGCTAGGCTTCTTTTTGCCACCAGCACTGCTATCTTTGCTGCTGGCCTTGCTGGAGCTGGCACGGCCCTGGGTCGCTTGGTCAGCTACTGCAGGAGCCTGGGCCTCCCGCTGTTGGTGCTGCTGAGGCAGTGGAGGAGCAGAAGCTGTGCTACCTGCACTGCTATTGTTGAAGATACGTTCCAACGCCTCCCTCTGCTGCTCAACCTTGTTGTTGGTCTCTGCTACTGCTGCTGCGACACCGGCCGCTGCGGCACTGCTTGCTGCTGCACCTGACAGGCCAGCTGCTACTGCTGTGTTGTAGATGGCCTGTGCTGCTTCCCAGATCCCCAGGGGCTTGCCATCTGATGCATGGCTGCTTGCCTGAACTGGGATTAGCACTATGTTGTTATACTGCCGCTGATGGCCTCGGTCCCTGATTACTTGCAAAGCAGCTGACAGAGCACCAGAGTCCAGGAGAATCTGCAGGACAAGTAGTTCAAGGATCACACAAGCTTCAAGGCCTGGCAAATGCACCCTTTCCTTCTCTCAGTGCCCCTGTGTCAGTCCAGGTTGTAGTCTGCTTGTGACGTGTGAAAGCAAGTATTTGCAATCAATGCGGAAGTTTTGAAGTAGGCTGAAGAAAGTGCCCATGGGATACAGCCTATAGGGCCCACCTGGTGTGTGGAAGCATGCTGTCCCAGAATGGCTAGCAACCTTGCTGAGTGACAGCGCTCCTCGTCATTGCCCTCCTGCATCAGCTGCACTAGCACAGGTACAGCTCCCTCCCTTACAGCATCTTGCTGACATGGAGTATGGCGGGCTGACAGCCTGGCAAGGACCAGCATGGCTTCTAGGCGTGTACTGGCAGTAGTACTGCTGGTGAGAACCTACATGCAGATGATGATGGGCATTGACCTCAATGCTGAAACAGAGGCACGAAAAGGCAGACAGGTAACGAATTCGACAATGCTGAGTTGACAAACATGTCCTGTTGTCATTGGTGGAAATAGGAGGCTAGGCTTGCACAGAGCAAGATGGTCTTGAGCCAGCATAGATTTGACTGTGATGCAAACTCAGCTGCAACAGCAGCACTGCTCTGCTTGGTGATGCAATCTGATTTGTGCCACATGCAACAGCAGCAGCTACAGAAGTTGCTGAGAATGCTGGCACATCTACAACATGCTGTGCCCGGAATCTCGACATGCCTGACAGCAAAGAAGTGAAGCACTCTCGTCTCCACATGTCCTCACACCGTCCTATAATGGTTGCATCTGCCACAGACTCTGGCTTACCTTGACAATCTGAGAAATATCATTCCTATCTGCTACCAGCTGCGCCACCTCTGGCACTATTGACATGCTCAGCAGCATACTGAACGCCAGGTCATGAGCGCTCCCATCATCAACTTCACCCAGCACTCTGCATAGTTTGCTGAAAGCCCCTTGCTTGACATACTGCACCAGGAGCAGCTCGGTACTGCTGTGGTCGCTGCTGGATGTGCTGTGGGCTGGCCAGTCTATGAGCTGCTCATCTGACAAGTCGCCGTCTATTTCGCGCATGAGCCTGAACAGCGAGAATGTTGTGACCTGGCAGGCGCAAAGGCATGTGGTGAGGAAAACGAGTTGTACCACCTTGCACAACAGCTCAGCTGTCACAACTTGAGCTGTGAACAATGCAAACCGATGCCATCATAAGGATAGTTGACAGACTGCTGCAATCTTTGTTCACGGTGCTCAGCATACACTAAGCACCACATGCAGTGCTGCACATGCTACTGATAATTGCCACCTTGTGGCTGCACTGCTACGGCATACAAGCAGGCATGTTGCTTGGGCTTCTGTTTATAATGCATATACGCTGCTGGCATGTATGTCTTTCAGAAGCGTTCCTGCACATCAGTGCTTACCTGGCAGATAGCTGGGTTGCCCACAGTGAGCACTCCTATGAGTTCCTGCACACCTCCCTGCTTCACAATCTCTGCTGCTAATCCCCTAACCCCACTCATTCTGACTAAGGCACTGACAGTAAAGAAAACCAGGGGAATCTGTTTGCCGGCTGCTGGGTTTGCACCTGCATCTTCTGTGCTAGAAGACTGCAGGACACCTTCAGCTGCAGGAGGGCTTGAGCCTTTGTGCTTGACCACATGCAATAGAGCAGGCAGCAGCTCTGTGAGCTGAGGTGTCCATGGTTTGAGGTCCTGGCTGCAAACCCTGCACAACACTTCAGCTGCCAATACTGCAATTTGAGGATCTGATACTAGCAGAGACTTCCAGAGGCTCAGGTTGTCTGGGGCCATGATGGCTGCCAATGGGGTTTGGTCAGTGGCTGCAAACTTGACCAGTCCTATCAGTGTGTGAGTCACTGCTGTCTCTGGAAAGCCGTTGCTGACCTGCAAGTCAAGAGGTACACTGGTGTGGCCAAGCCGACCAACTCAGGCACTCGTCATTACCATGCAGCAGCTGCTGCGTTGTCAAGCACACTGCTGCCCCAGATGAAGATAACACGCCAGACTCACGGTAGGCTAGCTGCAACTGCCCAAACAATCCGTCTCTGGTGGTGAGCCATCTCGTAACATCCCAGCTGCTGTGTGCTTGCCTCACCTGAAAGCGCAGTAGAGCCAACAGGTCCTGCAGTCGAGCTTGCAACTGCTGCTCCACTTCTGCAGATTGCTGGTCACTGAGGTCAGCGTAAGACATGGTTGCACTCACTGCTGCTTGAGCTTCTGCGGCCGCAGCTGTCTTAGCTGTACTGCCTGCAGGAACATCTACTGAAGGCAGGACTGCTGCTGCAGGAGATGCCACCGCTGCAGAACCAGTTGTCTGCAAAGCTTGATCTTCAGCAGACAGGCCGTCATCATGTCCAGCAGCTGTGCCGATGGTGGCAGCTGCTGCAACTGTAGGCGAGCTGGGTTCGAATGTAGACACAGGACTGGTCGGCCGCTGTAGATGGTGCCACTCTGCAGGTTGGTTCCCACTACTGCTATGGACAAGGTGTGAGGTGCCTCTGACGTTGATCCGATCGAAGCTGATGCTCCTAGGCAATGGGGAACCCTGCAGCTGCCTCACTGTGTTATGAACAGCAGGTGCAAGCCCTGTCAGACTATTGCTACTGCTGCTGTGGCTGAGACGGCCAGCTGCCTGATGCAAGGCTCTGGTAGCGCATGGGGAGTGCACCCTGCTGGGGCTTCCTGACGTTCCGTACGGGCTACTAGGTCTGACTGGGCTGCTGGAGCCAGCTGCATACTGCGAGTGCTTCGTAGCAGCCCTGGAAGGACTGCTGATGCCAACAGGCGCTGCAAAAGCCATCTGGAGGAAACACCGCTTACAGCACCACGCGTCACGAATCCAGGTTCGGTTGAATAGCTATTGAGACAGCTGCCTTGAAATTGTCAGCACCTTGTGGCAGTTGCTGTGCCTGCCTGCACAAATGGTCAACATGTCAAAGCATCTGACAGTCAGCAGGGTCAACGCCCAGGCTGCGCAGGAACTGTTGGAGGTAACAACCTGGAGCCACCTTGTGAGACCTACATTACCATATAGTAGTCTACAAAGCTTTACAAAGCTCAATGATGTTGGTAGCACGCTGATGGGATACACCACAGATAGCAGCCACTGAGGGCTATATGGCGTGGTAGTATGGCTGCTCATACAATTCACGCAGTACTCAGTCGTAAACTAGACTCTGATGTGGCGAGATTCTGCTATGGCACCGCGTTCTAATCGCTGTTGGACCGCCTGTCGCTGCTGGCTTAGTGGCTCTGCAGCGGCATACGGCATAGAGTAACAAGCGCTATATACACTGACTACCTTACCGAGTTGACACGGCACTTATACAGCCCCTCACTCGAACACGTGTGGAGTGTACTGGCGAACTGGCGCGAGCTGCTCATCACCTGCCTGATGTGGCCAGCGTGGCATCACGGAAAATCAATTCTCTTGCGCTATACCTTTCACTTAGTCGCCTGCTTGATATCAGGCGAATACACACAAGCAGAGGCAAGAACGCGACCCTGAGAGCAACAGGTCAACTAATGAGCAGCCAAACTGCAGCTATGCACACTTTATTGCTGAACCTGGGCGAGCAAGGTATTTCTGTGCTGCCGAACGTAATGACAAAGGATTCGAAGGGACCACCGGTAACCCGTATGAAAAGCAGGGGCTGAGTCTTTCAGCACGTGCTGATCAACTTCTATTTCGTGTACCGTAGCTTTGAAAAGGAAACAGCCGCGACGCAGACGGATCACTTGCAACATGCTGGGGGTACGGTACGGTACATGCAGCGCGCCGCATGCGTGAGATTTGTTTGGAACTGCAAGTCCGACCATAATTCAGGTTGGACAGCAGCATATTGTACTGCCATTGACGCTTGCAGAGTGTGACACTGATACTACTGGTGCACTGCACACTAGTCCAAGCCGGCCACCCTCTTATGTATCTGCGCTATCCAGTCGGCACACCAACGGGTTCAACGCTGCCAGCAGAGTTACCGGTCTGGATACATGGAGGCTGCTCACATGAGTCCTTAGCCACGCAGTGTACTCACAGTCAGGTCGCAGTTGACTCCTTAAGTGCCCACTTGGACTCCTTGCAAAAGTGCCTCCTCTGTTTGCTGCTGCAGCTGCCTCAACCGCGACAGTGCACTCTGCCACTGCATGCTGGGGCTGTGTGCCGTCGTCAGCAGGGAGCTGTCAGCACTCTGACCTGTTGCGCTGGTTCTCATGCTGGTCAAATCACCTGCCGATGGCTGCTGCATGACGCTTGGCTGTGGTAAGGTGCTTCTTATGCCTCTGCTACCGCCGCAACCAGCCGTGCTAGTGCTACATGTGTCTGCATCGTACTGACTAGTTCCAGGAGCGCTAAATTGGTGATCACCACTGTTGACCTGCTGCTCTTGGTCAAACCACAAGCAGCTGTCCTGCTGCACATGTTGTGGTGCCGGCAGCGGATTCCTTAGCAGCCTGCTCTCTGACAACTGCTGTTTGACTGCACCTACAAAGCAGAATAAAGAGCGCTCCACTGCTGATGGTGGTGTTTCCCACTCAGGTAACAGCAAAGCTGCGTAACGACATGCATCTCAGCTCAATTACACAGATACAGCAACATCATCATGTGCGCATACACGATGCTGTACAGGACAAAGACCATGCCAGGAACTGCAACAACTTCAGCACCGTTCGGCTCGTGACGTCAGAGTGCTGCTCTTGGCACTTGTCAAGAAGGCAGCTCTGAACTGTTACTGCTGCCCACCTGGCTGCTTGCTTGACATCCCCTCCCTGATCAACTCGGCAGCTTTCATTCTTGCCTCTGCTAACTTGGTCAACAACTCAGCTGCCGGTACCTCGGTGCTGACGCGCCTGCGAGCATTGATCAGGCATCAATCTAATTACTGCCAGGATGTGGAGGATGTGATCGAAGGGGTAGCAGTAGGTTACACAAAGTTTGGGCTGTGGCACTGGAGGGTGCCTACTTACTCTTCTTGCACCCCCTCCGGCATCACATGCTTCATAAACAGTACGGGAATGGCCGAATCTTCGCTGTGTGTGAAGCTGGGCGTGCTGGTACTGGCTTTGGGAGTGCCAGGTGTGTGCTCTGCTGCTTTAGGCCTGTTCTGCTTCACCACGGAAGATGGGTGCGGTTGCTGCCGCAGCAGACTGTTCCAATCCAGGCCTTTGGTTTGCATGGTGGCTCTGTAATGCTGAACGTGTGATACGGCGGCTATTTTGAGTCCGTAGAGCCGCGTTGTGCCCTGAGCAACGGTCGCTCGGTTGTGCACTGCGGTAGCCTGATGTTCTTTTTGATCGCACAAGCCATCTATCATGAGTTGTGGAAAGTTGGGTACACAATGTTTGCGACGTAGCTGTCACTCGCAGCACTCATATCTGTCATGACAACTGTCATATTAGATACTTCCCCTGCTGCTGAGGGAAGAGCCCAATGTCGCCAAACCATGCCAAGGTCTGAAAGCGTCCCCACTTGCTGTACCCTTCAGAACTGCTGCCGGCAAAGCATACTTGCCTACAGCAACCTCCACGCTTGCACAACAGACTCAACTGACAGCAGCAACCACCAGACCCATGACCACTGAGGAGCCCGTCTGCGCCTTCTTGCTTCTTGGAGTGGCCCAGGACGCAGGTAACATCGCGTGGCCCCCAACAGACATGCTACACCCGTACAACTCTCGAGGACTCCAACATGACACTGGTGCACCTAACGCTGGACGTCTTGTGTATATTCACACGCATGTCTTCAGCACAGCAGCATTCTGCTGTAATAAGGTCAGCCGATCTGCATTCCTGCTGCACAGCTCAGCTTTCTCAGCCATTGAGCTTTGAAGTTGTGCCGTGTAGGTGTACCACAGACAGGATGCACGTGCCCAAACTGTGCTGCTGTCTGGGCTGGCGAGAAGCCACGACAGTTTGCAGTGTCAGCTGCAATTATCGACCGAAGTAGCAACACATACTGGTTGCTAGACTGTACACCTGACTTCAAGGATCAGTACCACATGCTTCAAGGGCATCTAGGTACCAACTCTCCAAGCAGGGTCGATAGCAATGCAGCTATCGGCCCTGCTAGCCACGCAGGGTGGATAAATCACACACGCTATCAGTTCCTGGCATCCATACTCCATAGCAGAGCCGCTCGATTTGACACGATAGTGCAGTGAGCAACTGCATCTGCAGCGATATTTAGTGGCTGCTTTCGTACAATCCCAGTACCAGTCCCTGAGGACAGTATCCTTGCATGCTGTGCTGCCTGCCCTGCAGCCTCAGCTGGTCTGTCCAACATGCAGCTGGGTGGCATACTGCTGACACACTTGCACATGGGGCACTACCTGGGCTTGATACAGTTTGGAAGGGAAGCAATGGACTGGAAAGGAGTCAAAGTAAGGGATAGCTTCAGATTTGCGCGGTACTGTCACAAAGGCTCTTGGAACTCTAGCGGGGTTGTGCATCTGCGCCATGCACTGCACTACGGTAGGGCTGTGAATGCATAAAAACCCAGCAGCAGTCTCACTCACGACAGCGCTACTGAATATGATCCCAACAATGGCAGACAGGGTCACATTGAAAGCTACTGGGCTCAGGGGGGTGCCATTGCCACATGCGAGGCAGCCATGTTGCAGGTATGCCAGACAGTGCGCTGGTGCTGAGACTAAGTCTGCATCAGCTCGCAGCCCTGGAGACTGGGAAGTCAGCTCTGTTTGTGTTGTTGCTGTGTACAGGTCTGGGGCACACCATCAGTACATGAGTTCCTCACCAGGAACCAGCCTTGGAGCACTTACATCAAATATGGCAACTTTGACCTACAGCCTATGCAGCCGGGTATAGCCGCTGAGCTGTCAAGCGCAGTAAGCATCACGGCAGTGGAGGTACCGCACAGGGCTGAGTTCAGCGATGCTGTGGGGTTCTATGTCAAGGTAGGAATCTCATACCTGTGCCCATACTATGGACTGACCTACACCAGTAGGAAGTGAATCACGCTACCACTGGGGCCATGAGACTGCATTGAGGGTCAAGTTGCAGATGCCGATTCAAGGGCAATCCATTTCAGCCGCCTGTGCATGGGGATGGTTGATGATGCTGGGCTGCTGCTGGTGGTATCAGAGAGGTGATCCCCTGCATGTCCAGCGTGTACATTTCTGACCATGATCAGGTGCTCGAAAGTCTATGGGTGGGATCTGCAACTCTCTCCAGGCACCCGGTCGGAATATGCCGAGACAGCCCACAGTATCTACATCGTTGCAATCTGGGTCAGCCAGTGCAACCGCTGCTGTATGTTTCCTTGCACAGGGGCCAAACAAGACAATCTTCTATCTGCCAGACATTGACAGTTGGGACAAGTGGAAGGCAGCTGGTACAGACATCAGAGAGGTATATGGTGTACAGTTTACACGTTACAAGGTCGTCCAGCTGTTTGACAGGCCATGATGTCAGACTGTGAGGGACACAGCCTCTGTAGTTGACCAGCAGTCAATGCGGATGTTTTGGCAACAGAAGACTATCTGCACACCAGTGCAACACTAATTCTACACAACACTTCACCACACAGTAGCTGGTAGAAGGGTCTGTAGTTCCCATGCATGACTGAATATTTGTCCATGCCCCAGGTGGTGACGTCGGTAGATACATCCTTCCTAGATGGATGCTTCTACAGCGCTGCAGAGCTGCCAGGGAGGGACATGAAAGAAGTACCCCATCCGTTGATAACAGACACGATAGACAAGCTACAAGGCGTGGATCTACAGCGACACCCGGTCGTTATGGTGCACCTGAATCATGGAAACCCTGTGTGGCGAGAAGGGCCGGAGCGGCAGCACTGTTTGTCAGCTGGGTTGCACCTTGGCAGTCAAGGCGCTGTGTACAGACTCTGAGGTCATTTAGCTGCGCTGTTTGAGTGCTTGGTCTCAGGGATGCTATGCTGTGTCGGAGCAGTGCGCCAGTGTGATGCCATGGGCATGTATAGCGGCTGCAGCAGACTGGTAGTGCCTGTTGTACTGCTGCCACCGAGTTCGGCCGCTGCAAGGTCCCTGAGACCAGGGGTTTCTAGCAAACGATGGAACAGAACCTGTTGCCTGCTATGCTGCTTGATGTTCAAAGGTTGTGAGCCGGGTCTGCAGGAAGTGGGCTGAGCTGATAGCTCACCCGCGTGGTGTTATCTACTTACAGCGGAGTCCGCTGAGCGGACGGTATGGGCGATGCGGTCACCGTGCAAGCACGGTACCACGGATTAGATAGGTGCTTGCTTGAACCCCCTGTGTTCTGGTAGAAAGCCAACCGTGGTCGTTGATG
>NSMO01000043.1:0-38488 GCA_002588565.1 Coelastrella sp. UTEX B 3026
GAGAGTCACCAGATGAAAGCCCTTGACAAAAGCTGTCGTTTGACACCTAATTTGTCGTCATCCGGTATTATATGCCCTCCAGCTTTGATCACCAGCATGCATGCTTCTGCCTTCATTCCCTATTTGTTTTGTATCATGTTCAGAAATTATTATGAAGTTTTACTTCTGTTATCTTGAGAGGCATTTCTGGCCCTTGGACCACCTAGCAGCAGTGCTGATTTGCACCTGGAAGTCCTGGGGACTGTCATGTTGGACTGAATCGCTGCCGTGCCCGCACATGCCGAGGCCTGCAGTCGCATGTGCTGCTTCGAGAGCTCTCCGTAACGGCAACTTGTTGCACAGCATCTGCCTGAGGGGCAGGTCCAAAGCATGTTGTTGGACTGCATGCTAG
The DNA here is from genome assembly GCA_002588565.1 of Coelastrella sp. UTEX B 3026. NCBI lineage: Eukaryota > Viridiplantae > Chlorophyta > Chlorophyceae > Sphaeropleales > Scenedesmaceae > Coelastrella > Coelastrella sp. UTEX B 3026. The sequence continues at coordinate 392 of NSMO01000043.1, forward strand.
AACGGCATGGTGGTGGTCACTGCTGGTGCCGGACAGGTTTCCTAAGTCCTGGCTCGCGCTTCTGCAGTCTTCAGCGTGTGACACAAAGTGGGGTGGCATAGGCCATTTTGTGGCTGTTTTTGTTAAACAAAATGGCCTGCAGACTGTTCAAATTCTCCTGGCTCCTGGGGCTTCGCCCCAGACCCCACCGGGGGGGGGGGGGGGCTTTCGGCGCCCCCCTGCCGAGTTATTTGGTTGGGTGTGTGCGTTATGGCCTGTGGCGCTATCGGTAACCCAGGACAGGAAGTCGTGTGGGGCAATGCCCATCTGCGGCCTGGGAGGGTCCTTGACAACGTGCTCCACTTGTATCAGCGGTGTGTGATGTTTCGTGGCGAAATCGCGGATACCGGATGCTGCTCCTGCCTCAATCTGTGCAACCCAGGCTGTGTCTGTGTTTCATCGAGGTGACGCCATGCTACTGCTTGCGCAGAGATGTATGGCTGACAACGGTGCTCACGGCATGACTACGAGGCAACTAAGTATCATTGCAAACGCGCACACTAGCGTACATGCCATAAATTAAAAGTCAGCTGCAAATTGGTCAACGGGTGACGCGGGCACGTACCAGCAGGGCCGCGCTAATCGTGCAGGCATTTGAATACATCGTACTAGACATAGAATAACTATGTGAAATGTTGCGCGCATGCTCAGGGTGCCTAGCCGCAATGCAAACCGCAGATTAATGTCATCTGGCTTGTTGGGGCACGGTGGACATATATGTCCAATCTGAGGTTTTCTTACTGTGCAGCGCTTGCGGCGCAGCAACAAAGGTTGGGAGTCAAGTTTACATATGCAGCCATACTTTGACTCGCGCATCAGGCATTGCGCTGCTCTTTACGGAGGCCTAGAGCTCCTAGGCACCCTTCTGCCGCTACTAATGTTACGTTACCCTCAAAACGCGATGCATTTCGAGGGCAACTCCCGAATATAACCTGTAATATTCTGTGCCCAGGGTGTGCAGAGACAGGTGGTTCGCGAGCACAACTGCGGTGCTGGGACGCAGCGACACACCCAAATCTCTTGTACATGCTGAACAACAGCCACTGCGCCCATGCGAACGGTGGTAACGTGCCCTAGCTTATGAGCGGGCATACTGAGACTCTCGCTTGTTATGTCTTTCACCAACTGGTCATGCACGTACCGGTTCAGTTCAACAATGGTATTCATTGTTAGATGATGCTACCTTCGTTGTTGCATGATGCTATGAGGCTTGGCGCTCTGGTATCTGCAAGGACACGACCAAAATGGAAATGGTGTTGTGCCTAGGCCCAAGAGTCTAAGGAGGCACCTAATTCATCATCAATCCTCCTAGTCAGCCGCAATACCCTCAGTTTTGCACCTGATTGATGCTGGAGATTCTCCAATGTAGGTAACAACAGCATCTATATGTGTGTAACTACGTGTAACACCAACTCTGTGTGTGTATCTGGCTGTGTCAGGTATCCCCTTCTAACCCCAGCCTTGGCATGGGTGGTGTCAGCACTGCAGCAGATATGCTCAACTTCATGACAATGATCATGAATAAAGGAACAGTACCGCACAGCGCCCTTCAACACATCACCAGTAGCAGCAGCAGCGGCGACAGGGACAACAGTAGTAGCAGCAGGAGGCATGTTCCAAGTGAAGCGGCGGTTGAGTTGTTAATGAAGAGTCATGCAGCCAAGGCAGCTGGCAGTGTTGATGCGGTGTGGGATTCACTGGCGGCACCTGAGGACGGCAGCCTGCCTGAGAAGGTTGGTGTCATACTTTGGTTGGTATCATTCTTTGTACTTCATCCTCAAAACTAGGGTGGTTGCGGTGGTGGCTCATATGCCAAGGTGTGAGCTTTGCAAACAAGGAGCAGAATGTACGTAACGGCGCGGTCTACAAACAACTCTGCCCCGATCTGGGCACCAAGGGCCTGACTGGGCCCAAGGCTTCTTGCGCATGAGTCAACAAGGCTGCCTTCATAGACTGGCATTAGATTCTGTATCAAGCCCTTACTGTTTTCTGTTTAGGTTGTGTTGTCTTGGAAAGGATCCTTCAACAGATAGTCACAGGTCCAGTGTTTGCCTGATACAGTCAGCCTCGAGTGATATCTGTAAACCAGGATGTCAAGTTGCAAGCGTGGTGCTCCCCCTGGGTTCAGTGCAGCACTATACTGTAGTGCCGGGTAACATTTCTGGGCAGCATGGCACTGGGAAGGCTTTCTAGGGGTGGAAAACCCTGCTGAGCTGGTTACTTGCTATGCTACACTATGCGCAGCTGCATGCAACTGGCAAAGTCAATCACAGTGCCTTTATGACGTTATCATGACGTGTCATTACCTGCAGGTTCAGCTTCAAATTGATGCTGGGCTGATCCCTCAGCCTGCGGTTGAATGGGGCTTGCTGCAGTGGGCTAAACCACAATATGCGCTTGGTGAGTCCTAGGGTGCAAACCAGCTTGACAAGCTTTGTGTTGGATAGCCCGCTAACCATTTCGACATTTGCTCTCATAGACCGACCGAACGGTCAGCGTTGCTGGATTCATTGTGGTGGATGCATCGTACCAGATTGGGGAGGGAAAGGGGCGATGCCATGTGGGGTGTGGAGGCCGTCACATAGGCTGTGCTGGGTCTTCAATAGGATGGAAATAATAGTTGTCCATGATCAGCCTGTGAAACATCGGGCGCGGGCCCATTGCTGTATGGCTATGGCTGACTGATAGCAATCATTGTTGAGAGCTGTGTTGGAGCTTCTGGTGCTATGACCCTGCTGTGCTATGGCCTGCAAGATCCAATCTCTGCTGGCAGTAGGGTACACCCACCACAGTTTGTAGAAAACACAGCAATTAAGCAGAGTCTGGGCCATGATAGCACAGGCCTTCGGCAACACCTACGAGTCACAAACTGTCCCTGTTCTGTGCTGGCTATCTTTTGTTGGCTCTCTCATGACGCATTGATGCGATATCGCATGTGCAAGTGTTGCTGAATATGCTTGCTATCATGCATGATATTCAATCCATGCAGGCTCTTGGGTGATGCGTCACCGTGTGACCGGCAAGCGCAGCATAACATGGGTCAGCAGTTATAACAGCTACCTTAGCGTGGATGATGTGGAAGGAGGTGCGTAGGACTTTGAATAGTTGATTCCCTGCAGTAGCCTGATGGCGGGGCGCTATGCGTGGCAGCACCCAGAAACTATACAGTGTCACTGAGTGCCGTTGCTTTCAGAGTTTAGCACAGTAGGAATTGCCATTGTTTACGTTATATGTGACTCAGCAGTGTTGCATTGGTTGCAGTGGCAGGCTGCAAGACATGACATGGTTTTGCTGAATGATTTTGTGCAGCTGCACTGAGACATATATGCAATCATACTTACAATAGATATTTATTTAAAGGCATGCTATGTTCCTGCTGGTCTGTGGTAGTGTCTGTTTGTTTGACACCTGGCAGTTACAACCTTTGTTCCCTCTGACCTCATTTTTACACCCTATTAAGCAGGGTATTGAAGCAACCTTGGGCGGCTTTGAATTACAGCCTCAATTTAAGTTCAAATAAGCCAGAAAATGAGTGATTCCAGGATGTGTTGTGTTTGCAGATGACCCGAGCTGGGTGATGTACATGTCTCACTCACACACCCCACAAGCACCCGGATGTAGAGTGGGAAACATGATGCAGCAGGCATTGGCAACAGCACTGGCAGAGACTGACAAGTAGTAGCCAGAGCAGATCAGTACTGTGCAATACCAGTAGAGCAGCGCGTGCTTCGTTGCTGGGCCAGATGGAGACTTCCCATTCTGAGAATACAACAGCATTGACATGCCGCATTGGCGGAGTTGCAGTCATAGCAGCGTGTGCATTTGGAGCACAGGTATCACTGGATAGCAGCAGGATGGGCACTGTGTGCTGTTGTCCCGTTTGTTCTCGTAGTGCTGTGCTGCAGCTTCATTTTCAAAGCTCATGATTACCTCGGTGTCTGCGACTGAAAGCAAGAACCCACTCTGTAATTTCGGCTTCTCGAAGATTCAAAGTTGACACTCGGCACAGACACAGGCTGTGCTGCCAAGGGCACAGGGGATAACGCAAAGAAATGGCAGCAGCTTGACCTCGTACAGGGCATCATATCTGCAGGACGGGTAGGAATCCCCGCTGCCAGTGCCTTGCTCAGAGATAGATTCTCGCAAATGACCACGGTGCTTATGATGGATGAGGTGTATGATCGATTCATGACAAGTAGTAGCAGCAAAGCTACATGGTGACCAGATTGTACGGGTGAGTAAGATGGAATGTATTAGTATGAATTTGTGAGGCGAGTGGTCTTGAATGGCGCTTTTGCTGTCCGTGATCCAAGAAGAGCGGCGTTCCAGTAGGAAGACGGATTGGCAGGGCTCCGGGTGCTGTTGACCGAGTTGACTTACCGTGAGCAATTGATAATAGAAGTAAAACTTCTTGTAGTGGGTGAACACTGAGATTTTGCGGAGGCGGACACTCGTCGGTGATGACTTGTCAGAAGCAGTCTGAGGATGCAAACACTCGTCGGCAGTCCATCGAGCGCGCCATGCAAACCAGGACCTACGCAGGCTTCAGGATGTGGTTCGCTCAGCGCAGTTTTGTCTGCTCCTTGCTTCCGGGCCACCAGCTCTTGATTACTCAGCGGCGAGCCGGAGTACACTCGCAGTCGAGCAGCTCAACGTGGCACTGCCGGCGGAATGGCCGATCGCGGCGCAGCAGCCATATAAGCAGGCCGGTGCATCAAATAGTCAGTCACTCCACTCGTTTTCTTGGCAGTTTTGGAGGTGCATCGGCCATCGCTTTGCCTGTCGACCGCTTGGTCCGACCCTGCCGCGTGGCGCTGCGCCGACAACGTCACCGGGGTTGGAGCCGCTGTTTGCAAGCCGCGCAAATGACACAAAGTAGAAGCAAAATTTCGTAACCGTTGCTGAACACCGAAACTCAGCAAGAATCAAAGGCAAAAGTATGCGTGCTTGCGAGCGGAGCTGGCTTGCCTGCAGGCATACAGCTGTATGCAGTGCCCGCACCGTCTGAATTCACGGCTGTTGCGTGCATGCTGGCAGGCCTCACATGTAATGCTGACAATGCGCCAAAGCTCGTAGGTCGCGACTTCCACATGTGGTCATCGCAGCAGGTTGCTCTGATGATAATGTCGCAGGAGCGTCGGTGGACAGCCAAAAGCCGAAGCACCGCAGCTACCCAAAGTCTCTTTTACATGCCATCCTGGCAGTTTCCGGAAAGTAGTTCTCTCCTGACAGTTGGCCCGGCCATGGCAGAGCCCACTCTCCCAGGCACATGCATGTGGACCATATGGTACAGAGTTCCGTAAGGGACATGCTCAGTGCGCAGCCGGTGATGCACACCATTGGTATGCTGATTACCATGCAAGTACATCAAAAGTACTGTATCTTATGGCCAAGCCAGCGGTTGGACCAAAGCCTACGGTTGGATCATGCTGATGTCAGAAAATATTCTGCATATAATCTGCAGTCGGAAAGTGACTCATTGATGAATTGAGAGACAGGCCAGACCCACAAAGATTACTTGAGCATCAGGCATGCCATTGTAGAAAAATCGTTATCTTGTTATGCCAACTTGGCCAGTGGTGACTTGGCTTTTGTACTTTGCTTGTTAGTAACAAGCAAAGTACAAAAGCCAAGTCACCACTGGCATGCGAAAATCGCTTCTGAAGATTACTGACGCAGATGCTGAAGCTTCCACTGCAATATCTTTCACCGGATTCCCAGCAAAGAATCTTCCAGTACTTTACTTGAGAAGAGTATTTGCGCTAAGCTACCAAAGTGATGCCGAGAATGCAATCCTTGCCTGTGTGACGCTGCTACCCAAACGGCTCGACTGCTACTGTTGTACTATCCTGGCTATCGCTGTCTTGCCATGCCTTACCCCTAGCCCTACTACAAGTTCCTGCTCAGCCGCAAAACCCTGCCTAAGCTTCCCTACCAACTCTGGGTCACACACACTTAGATCTATCGACTGAGTTTCGCCTTCTGCGTCCATGACTTCTGCTGTGTCCGTTGCTACATCTAAAACAGTGTATTCTTGTGCTGCTGGTGCTCCAGCATCTGCTGTTTCTGCTTCCAAACCATTGAGTTTTTCTAGCCATTTCAGCATGCTCTTCTTTTGACTTGTTGTGAAGACAGTAAATGGCATCTTGAGGGCATCTTCTACTAGGCTTAGAGCAGGCGAGTCTGCAAACCAGCAGTGCCGGGTAAACAGGGCATCAGCAATTGCGACCAACCAGTGCATTGCGGTCCAACAAATCCCCGCCCTCACAGCAGCCCATCACTCCTATGGACCAGCCACCACTGCGAGCGTTGGGGATTCCAGCCAATCGTGTATCTGGTTATACTATCAGTCAGAGATGCTATCCGCTGGTCCTTGCAGGATGACGAATGCAGCATGCCGCTGTGCTGTATACAGCTCCCAGTGTCTTGGTGACTGCTGCTGGTTTTGGATGCGTGAAACCTACCAGGCTCCGGCTCCGCTGTATACATATTGACATATCGTTGTACCGCTTGATACAGGTTTATTTGTTCCTTGTCTGTGAACCTATGATTCTGATTTTTGTACAGGTACTTCCTCAGTTTGTCTATGTCTTTGGGCGTGTTCTTGTCCCTGGGCCGCTGTGACTCCACGTGGAACTTCTCGGTACGCTCCTCCGTACTCATTGCAATAAACTTTAAGGCAACAGCACACAACCCCTGCCAGCAAATCAAGCGGGGCGGGTGGCGCCCACAGAGGGCCAGTCGCGGGCGCAGTACCACGATTGCTACGGCCCGCAAGAGCGCTAAGCACTGCCTTACCATATCAGCTGTTTATGAACCGTCTGCAAGACCCTGGACCCAGGAGAACAGCAGTACATTCGCCACTGCTAGCTGCTTGTTACAGCAGTACAGGTATACTTTTCACATGGGCATTAACTCCGCCCATCACAGCCGAACCGGCTTGTGATTGTTTAAACAGCCTGTCCACACAGATGATTCATATACTGCCAGACACCGACACACTGCCAACAGCAGCTGCTCTGCTACCTGCTACTGCAGCAGGCAGAACATGCAGCGCCAGGATACTGATATCATCCTTGCTCCTGAGATTCACAGCAGTATGCATCAATGCTTCAGCAACAGCTGCCGCCACAGTACTGTTGCCGCCAGAAGCATCCTGCGCACTGCCTACTGCTTCCCTAACGCTGCTGTCAGCCCCTGCACTACTGTCTGCCTCTACTGCTGCTGTTCCTGCACTACTGGACAATGCCAACCCCGCACGCTCTGCTACAATCTTCCCAGCCATCCCTGCTGCCCGTTCCTGTGTCACTACGTCCCATAACCCATCACTAGCTACCAGCAGCAAGGCTTCATCATTAGGTCCCAGAATAACACCCTCACTGACGTAGGGTTCAGCAGTAAACCCCACATCCTGCTCTTTCAGAAACCTATCACCCAACATACGAGCTATATTGAGGCCGTATAGGCGCGTGCTGACACCGCCAGGCACATTGTGATTCTTAGCTGATAGACGTGCTGCTTCAGCTGGATTGCCTGCTATCCGATGGTCCTCCGTCAGAGAGCGCCAGCCAGCACTGTAGGTGTGTGACACGGCAAAACAACAGACAGAAGTGTGTCACTAGCAGTCACTATTGTGGCACCTGCATTTTGGTTGGTACCTCTATCCGCAGCTCCAAGGCAATTACAAAGCCCTTGAGATACAGACAACCTGTTCATAGACAACTCCTGGGTAATTGTTTGCTTAGGGACTGCATGCATATGATAGCAACTGTTATGAAGCAGGTGCTATCGTAGTCATGCAGTTCCTAAGCAGACAACACCCAGGAGCTCTGTAAATGCCATCTTGGACCAGCTGATACAATAGCATGATGAGACCTTCACGTAAGTCTTGAACTGACTGATACAGCAGTTGATGCAGTGGCATAACCAGAAGGCCACTTAGGTGTAGCAGTTGACACCAACCACAGGTTAAAAACAACAGCAGCATCCGCTGCCTGGTCAATGTCACACTTACTTGGACAAGTCGATGAGCACAGCCATACTGTCTCCCACATTGGCAACCCGCATCATGACAGACCCATCAGCGCAGCCCTCTAACAAGACAGCAGTTGCCGTGCATCCATCGTCACACGTCAACTGCTTGTCTGTTTCCAGGAAGCTAGCCGTGAATGCAGCAGCTACTGCAGGCTCATCGGCTAGCAATGCCTGCTGCTGCTGCTGCTGTAAGTGGTTGCCATTGCTGCTGGGGCTGCCCAGTTGCCCCTGCTGCTCCTGCTGCTGCAACTGGCCTGGCTGCTGTGTGTGCTGTTGTAGCTGCTGCTGCTGATGGTGACTGGGCAGTAGGTGCTGTGAAAGTAGCTTTGGCAGCAACTCCTGAGCCTGTTCTGATGCACTGCGGCTGTGGTGACCATCAAACACACAAAACAGCCCGACCTACACAGACACCAAAGGCAATGCACATTACATCTGTCGGAGACATGCAGGGCTGTTGCAGGGCCCAGTGCTGATGGGCTGGCAGGTTTCGGCTCCAGGAGCGCATGGCAAACAAGCCAGTGCCAGAGATGCTGTTACAGTGCCATGCAGCTGTGCTCCAACAGACCACTGCTGTAGTGCTAAAGCGGCTATTGCAGCAGCAACCTGCCGAAACCAGCCGCAAAAGACTACTGTATCAACCTGCAACCTTCATGCCATCCGTCTGCTGTCTGCAGGTACCACAGCAAAACACACATGTACATGGTGTATGCAGCTGCGCTGACCAATGTACCAGCTGGAGTTAGTGTGTCAGGTGTTACCTGAGGCCAATTTGCCAGTGGTGTTCTCCAGGCCACAACATCCTCACAGGGCGAGTGGTTGCGCCGATGATCAGCACCAACCTATAACACCAAAGCACCAAAGACAGCCCGGGCAGTGAACCACAAGACCCGATAGAGCATTACTGCAAGTCTGCACCGTCCAAAATCGGCTGATACGTCTTTGCATACGCGCCTGTAAACCAATCGCTCCCTTTTTGACAGTGTGGCTGCTGCATCCGGCTAAACTTCTATACAGAGTACCGTCGGCATGCTGTATATGCATGGCTCATGGATTGCGGCTGAAAACACCCATGCATCCGCCTGTTCCAGACCTGTGCCAATCAGCGACTAGTTTGACAGCATCTGCACCCACCATTTTCACCACAGCGCCTTCTATCCGGCAATCCAGAAACTGCAGCAACATCAGCGGCGCCAAAACCCCACCAGCCGGGCTAGAGGGACTGCTCTGGCAGCAGCTGCTGCTACCTGCACTGCTTAGCCCCCCGCCTGTGCGATAATGCACCTGGCTCTGCAACCCAGTATGTTGCCCACTATGGGTTCCATGGTGTATCAGTGACTTGCTTCTTGAGCTGCTGCCAGGACTGCTTGCAAAGCTGCTGCCATTGCCTGATGAGCTAGCAGTATCACAAAACCTGAGCGTTGTCGCTGCTGCTGCTGACGGATACTCCATAGAAGATCTGTGGTTGCCGGGGCTGCTGCTGGGAGCAGCGTGATTGGGGCTGGGATGCCCAGCCGTCCAAGTGTTGTACCTGCTGTCTACAAGGTGCTGTTGCTGCTGCTGGTGGTGCTGCATATCTCCAGGCAAGAGGTCAACCATCGGCTGCTGCTGATGAGTAAGTAAGCTTGCCCATTGCTGCTGCTGCTGCTGATCATCCTTTGGGTTTATGGTCTTCAGCGTCTGGTTGTACCCATCAGTAAGTCCCTGCTGCTGCCGGTGCTGCTGCCAGATAGCTCTAACAGGCGACCCCTGGCTTGCTGCTGCCCCTGCTGCTGCTGCCGCCTGCTGCTGTCCCGTACCGCATTGTACTACTGCAGATGTTATGCTGCCTAGATCCAGCCGGTCTCCGTGTTTCAGCGCTGTCGGATGACCTGGCAGCCTGCCAGGTTTGCTGATCGCAGTGCCATTGAGGCTGGTACCATTCAAACTGCCTGCATCAGCCTGCAGAGACAAGGGAACACTCATGTGATGATGATGTCTAACCACCAACCTAGCCCGGCGTCAGACAACCAACTGCAGCGTGCTTGCATCAGCTACACCTGGCCTCAGCACAAGCAGACCGCATGAAACAAAGCAGATCTAGTACCGTGGCCCAGTACAAGCACAAACCACCTCAACTGCTACAATAGGGCGATAAGACCGTCGACAATTCGCTCTCAATCCAGCTGCACAGAGCCAAGGCCCAACTTACCACCATCCAGCAGTCCTCTGAGCTGCTCCAGGACAAGCATGCATGTGTGCCGCTGATCTCTTGGTCAGGGATGTTGGCCCACGACATGGGGCTGCGACCAATGGCAAGCTGCAGCAAGAACACATACCAACCGCTTAACAGACAGTGCAAGGGTAGGTACATGCACCCCAACAACATGCACAGGTTTGATACAGGAGCCTCGCAAGCTGCAGACCAGAGCACAGAATGCAGTGGTGGGCCCCAGCAGACAAACTGCAGGCCTGCAAGCCCTGCGCAAGCAGGCAAGAAGTGGTGTATGCTTGCAGTTGTAGCAGCAACCAGCCTACCTCTGCTGTCTGATTTGTGGTGTGAAAGCTCCTGCCAGCTGCAGGGCCCGATGACACCACCAGCCGCAACCAAGGACCCTCATCACTATCTGCAGCTTCTGCAATGCTATCGCTCGCACCCGCCCCGCTGCTGGTGGCCAACAGATCACTGCGCACGTGAGGCGCTGTCTGCAGCCGCTGCTGGTGCTGTCCAGAGCTGCCGAGCGAATTTGGCATGCCATCTGCCGCTGTGGTCATGATAGACAGCTTGCTGTGTGTAGTGCCAAGCATAGGGCCATGGCTGGCCCTGGACGGGCGCCAAGACCGGGGTGCTGTCAGGCCAGCAGCCAGGTCAGCCATAGCTGTGTCTAAGCTTTCTCTGCTGCCGCTGCTGCCAATGCTCTCGGTTGTAGGCTGGGTGACTAGCTGTGAGTGGCCACCGGCTTCTACTGTCTGCAGCAGTGTGGGGTTGGATCCCTGTCTGCTGCTTGCAGGTGCTGCTGCTGCAGGCGGGCCAGTCTGGGACTCAGTGAAAGAGGGCAGGCCGCCAGGCTGTTGAGTATCCAGCTGCTGCTGCTGCTGTTCCTGATGCAGCAGTTGCTTCCAGTACTGCTGCTGCTTCCTGCTCTTGAGGCTGCCAGTGTAGCTGCTAAGGTTGCTACTACCCTGTGCTGTCATAGGCAAAGTTGACTCTGGCTGCAGCAGCAGCTGCTGCTGCTGCTGAGGTTGGTCAGCCTGATCAGTTGCTGTTTGTACTTTTTCTGCATGCTGCTGCTGTTGTACTGGCTGCTCGTCATCCCCTTGTTGCCGCCGCTGTGCTTGCTGCTCCTGCTGGTGTACTGGAGCTGGCTCTGCTGGTTGCATAGCCATGTCCTGCTGCTGTGCAGCTTGCGCAGTGTGTTGTCGCAGGTGCTCAGCTGGCCCCTGCAAGTCCACGGCAGGCTGCTGCTGCATGCAGGGACTCGCCACCGTACTTCGCCGCTGCTGCTGCTGCTGGACCAGAGGTGCTCCTGATGCAGGTCCAGCTGTATGATCCTGCTGCTGTTGAGAACGCACTGGCTGGAAAGTCAGATGAAGTGGCTGTGCGCTGTGCGGGCCAGTTTGCTGAGTTGCTGCATGCTCTTGCTGTTGCCCGGCTGCTACCACCGGTTGTGGAGATTCATCACCTTGCTGAACATGCTGCTGCTGCTGAGCCACTTGCTGCTTTGAGGGCTCAACATCGGCCACAGCCTCCGCTGGTGAACACATGTCTACTTTTGGCTCCGCATGCTGCTCCGGCTGGTGCTGCTGGTTCGTGGGCGCTGCAGTTGCAGCTGCACTGCTGCTGCTGCTGTCGGCCTTGCCCTCTGGTACTGACGACTGCAGCTGTATGCTTGGCCAATCACCAAAGTTGCCCAGCAAGCTGCCACTGCCCGACCTAGCCCGGGAGGCATGACGAGAGTGCATGGTACCCTTCCTTTCCATTGCAGCATTCTCACTGCTGCTTGTGGGATCCACAGCTGACATGATTTCTACTGGTATAGCAAAAGCACTTGTGCCGTATTCCTCGCTGTCGCTGCTGCTGGTGCGGTCCAGGGCTGCTGACGGGGGAACTGCTGGCATAATTGCTGTTGCTGAAGGAGGTCTGGGCGGCAAGGGTGGCAAGCTGCTGTCAGCCCCAGCAGTAGGGCCTTCACTGCTAGACTCTCCCTGCCTCGTGCCCACTTCTACAGTGCGCAATGTTGCCCACCTTGTGTCAGTCATTGCATACTGCTTGTCCATGGCGCTGTCAGCTGCTGCGTAGTTCAAAGGCTGTAACTTGCGCTGCTGCAACTGTGACTCCTGCTGAAGCTGCTGACCTGGCAGCTGATGCTGGTCCTGACACGCCGCCTGCTCAGACTGCTGCTCGCCTTGCAGCTGCCGATCCACGTCTTCTGCTGCATTAGCTTGGGAAGCTGGTTCTGAATCCACTGTCACAGGTGTGTACTGGTCCTGCTTAGCTGACTCTACGGACACAGTTTCAGCAGGCTGCCTGCTGATGCCGCCCTGCCACTCTCCCATGAACCCACCAATGGCAAAACGGGGTTCAACTGGCCCGAAAACCATTTGCTCAGATGAGCTGGTGCGCTTGAGTCTCCTGCTGCCTTCAGCAACTGCAGCAGGCCCAGCATCCGAGTCCAGATGGTCAACTGGGTTGCCATCCTCCTGGGCGGCTGTTGCGCCTTGCGATGACTGCTGTTGTACATTTGCTGCACTTTTCTGCTGAGACGGGCTGTCTTGCTGCTGTACAGCAGCCCCAAACTGGCCCTGCACATGCTGAGTGGGCTGTGGTGGCTGTGTAGGATCGGCTGTGTCAGCTGCCTGCAGCTGCTGAGCTGATCCCCCTGGGAGCTGTTGGTGTGACTGCAGCCCCGGAACAGCGACAGGCGACGCCGGGCGAGCTGCTGCAGGAGACTTCACAGGCGCAGCCCGTCGAGGGGAGGGGCTGCCAGAAGGTTGCCTGGAGATGCTGCTGACTTCATGTGGTTCGCCATCATCCTCCGCACTAGCTGCACTGACAAAGCTTTCTGATGCTTGCAAGTCATCTTGTTGCTCGGCTGGTGGTGCTGGGGAGCCACGCTCAGGCAGATGCAATGATCTTGCGGCAGATGCCGCCCCTAACGACTCTGCTGTACTGTCATCATCTGCACATTCTGAAGATGCATCTGCCCAGCCTGCACTTTGTTCGGCATTGACAAATGCCGCGTCACCAGCTTCTGCACAATAACCGTCAGATGTCTCGGGGTTCAAGGCACCATTGGGTTGCTGCTGGTGTTCCTGCTGGTGCAGCAGGGCAGAACACAAAGAAGGTGGTTGAACAGTGCATACAGCAGGATTTGGCTCTGCCCACGCAAGCTGCTGCGTATTGAGTGATAGGCTAATATGTTTGACAGCCCACAGGATTCCAAGCATGCGCCAGCAAATCACAAAGATGCCCACCTGTCCTGCTTCACTGTTTGCTGGGGAGTGCTCCCCAGTCAGCAGCTTCCATAGCAACATAGCTGAGCCAACGGTGGCGACTGATGCCAATGAAATCACAGTTTGGTTCATCTAGGATACAAGCGAGGCACTAGGTTCGGGCCAAACACGACGTTGCTTGAACTCCGTAGACTTCTGGTCATGCTTGCATCCCTCGCTGACCAGCTTCAATTGCACACTCCCGCCACAAATCTCCGTCTACCAACTGTCGAAAGGAACGTGCAGGCCTAGCCCTGTCTTCAAAGTGTCCAACAGCATGTTCGTGGTCCCACCGCGGTCCTACGCTCAAGTAGCAGAGAAAGCCCCAACGCAACAGTTGTTGCGAACTCTCTACGCTGAACAACAGGCTGGATGGCCTGATCACCTTCCCGGCAGAACCTGAAAGGCATGTCAGAGACCGCCTGACAAAAAGTGTCAGAGCTTCAAGCTATAACACGCATCTTTATCAATACTCATGGTCTCTGCACGTCGCTGCTGTTCCGGTTTTGTAAGGTGTCCGTTATGTTGGTTTGAACCACCTGCACCGTGCTGCGAGACACCGGCGCCCGGATCGCCACTGAGGTGTAGAAAGAATTCATATGAGGCCCAGAGAACAGCATGCTGCAGGCTTTCAGCCAGTGTGCTGACAATGTGCCTGCTGCCCCTCCTCGTAAACAGTTCTGCCAGAAAACTAGCCGGTACACAGCATTTGGCCAGCAGCGGCAGATGCCAACTTGTCCTGAAGGCTCTGCATGGCGGATGTCGCGCCGACACTAGCACATACCACTCCCAGCAACAGAACGCAGCCATCAAGGAACAGCCACCACCAGGGCAGCTCCCTGCCCACTATCACAACATGCATCAGGGCTGGGATGATCAAGCTGATACTCATTGTCAGCAAAGCCCCTACAAAGGCCATCACTTCTGCTACATAAGGCAGTACTAGAGCTGCGCTGCAGCACGCAAGGGCCAAACCTGCACACAACAGCAGCACATATCATTGTCAAGGTGTTGACAATGCCGTATTCTTCACCAGCTCTGATGCTACTAGGTGCTGACAAGTGCAGCGGCTCAAGGCGTGCGTGCGAGGCTGATGACCAAGCATCTTATTGCTGCACCTGAATAGCCCTCAGCATGCTGTACTTGTGAAGTTTAGCTCATGCAACACTGAATACCAAGCAAATTGCTGTACTTGTATCAGGCGGGCTCCCGTCAACGAAGAAAGCAATACAGCCAGCGAAGCCTAGCTATGCGGAGCCGGCACCATTCCTGACTCACGTTAAGGCCAGCGCTTGCTGTATGCTGTGATGGCCATGGGCCCAGCGGGTGGCAAAGCTACACAATGGATGCAGCAGTGACTCATGTTTGTGCACAGGAGCCCAGTTCACCGCATCCACAGATGGCAGGACGCCTTACTCGAATGCCCCCCGGCGACCAGCATTCTCACCTAACCTGATTGTTGCACGCAACCAATACGGGGGCTCTCCAACTTTCTGCTTGCTGCCTATCCCAACATCATTATTCTGCTTAGCAGCACCTACTTTCTTCTGTATTGCCACGGCGACCGGCTCCAGAGTCAAAGCGAAAGCACTGAAAGGGTTGCACAGCGTTAGCCCTGTACAAACCAAGGCTATGACTGACATAGCTGGCAGGCTAGCTGTGATTACTGGCTGCGTCTGTGAGCCATACAGGGCATAGCCAAACCCACCAAGTACTGTACAGATAAGAGCTGTGATGACATAGCCGTACGTGACAGCCCTACAGGAAAGCAAAGACAGGCAGTAAAAGGCAGTGATGAAGCTCAGCATGCTTCTGCACAGCTCGTGACAGGAGATGGCAGTACATCTGCTCTGACGTATCAAACAAGACGTTGGAGTGTGTGTGTGTGTGTGTTAGCTGCAGTGAAAAGCCTGAACCTCTTAGCCAGAGGCACACAGGCTACCTCAGAGCTTGCTAATCTCGTCACACTCTCTGCATCGGCCATATGTCTCAGTGATTCTGATAATGTCTTGGAAGTGTAAGTACCAAGACTCACTGAGATAGCCGTCCATATGCTACTCACTGCTGCTCATGACACGCACATGCGACCTTGATCATGATATCGGGTATGAAGTCTGTAGCACTGAACCAAGACAGAGACGGCCACCATTTGTGCTGCAGCAGTCACGGCTACCGGCACCGCACTTGGCAGCACTGCAGCTGTGCACCTCACCTTGGGCCTTTCTGGGGTGTAGCCATCGACTGCTGTATAACAGGGAACGTCGAGTGCCCAGCATACACAAATGCCAGAATACCCAGCACCTGTGGGAGGGTCTGTATCTTCACCAGTGCTGTGTCGGCTAATGCTGATAGCGCAGCTGGCCCACTGCTGATAAACAAGCCTGCAAGCTGGCACACAATGATGCAAGCAGCAAAGCAGCAGAACAAGGCAATATTGGCTGTTAGTAACAGCCAGGATGGTAGTACCTAGCATTTGATAAGCGTCGCATCACTACAGGTTGGCAGCAAAGAGTGTCTCTTATATTTTTGTCATTGTCATCACAGGCACACAGCTGTGTGACATATCATATGCATTAGGTGCTAGAAAAATATTGAGCAAGAAGCACACTATTGACAGAACCACGACTGCTAAGCCCCTACACAAGTAGATGAGCATTGGTGCAGTGACTGGCGCCAAAAAATTTCACACAAATCATGCCACAGTACTGCTTACCGCCAGGCCGACTGTTGCTGCAGCTGTAACACCCAGTGCCCCAAGCACAGACAGAGCCCCCAGGTCAGGCAGCAGTACAGTAGGGACCATCACTGCTGCTGCTAACAAGCCATATGCATTTGGGCCTAGCAGCTCTGTAAGGCTGTGGCCAAAGGCCGTTGATGACAGCAGAGTAGCTAGGGTTTCAGCCTGCAAAAGCAAGTGAAACAACAAGGCTGGCCTTATGTTGTGCTAGCTCTGCTGTTGTGCTGTTGACAGGTGATCACAACACAGCACCGGCAGGGAACAGCATCTTATGTTAGGGCTGGCGGCCAATCGCAAGCATTTGCCATGGCACCTGATGCGTGCATTTTGAGACAGTTTCATGTAGCAGACAACTAACAGTCATGGAGATGGTCCTACACCCAGTGACAGCGCCAGCAGATTGTGCTTGGTACACATGTTGGCTGCTAGTGCTGCCAGTGTGCTGTTAGCTCACCTCCAATACAACATACACGCAGCAGATGCCCAGCAGTTCAGCATACATGATGCCACTAACAACCGCCTGACCCAATCGCCCAAATGCACGCCCTGCTACTGCTTCGTATACAGCAGGACTGGCAGCCGTAGGTACTGGCTGCTGCTGCTGGCCCTGCTGCTGCTTGCCGTTGGCTGAGATTGCTGCTGCTGCTGCAGCTGCATTCTGCTGGTCTATGAGTTTGCAGCACTGTAGGAGGGCATGACCTGCGCAGACAGCGAGCGAGCGAGTGACAGTGGCGACACTGTGAACCAAGCAGTAACGTGTGCTGGAATGATGACAGCAGCCAGGGTCAGCTGCATCATGCATTACTGTATGATGCTGTTCCAAATAGTGACTAGTTGTTCTGGTTGCTGAGCTGCTATACACATCATGTACAGGCTATCAACCCTTTAGGTTCATGCAGATGTATGCAAGTGCTTGTATGTGAATTGTGTCATCAGCGTGTGCTAATCTTTTCATGCCTATGAGCCTTGCGCTGAGAATCAAGGCAGCAACCACTGCTTAAAGCCTGATTCAGCCACAGCTGACCTGTGTAGCAGAAAACAACACCTAGCAACCACAGTACAGCCAAAGCCGCCCAGCCTCCTTGCCTGCAACAGTGTGTAAGCTTCACTTTGGAACAAGAGGGGGGTTGGTATTGTGAACTTAGATTTGCTACTTGGCTCAAGTGCGGAACCAGCGAGCCTACGAACTACGACATGACCCTTACAAATGTTAACAGTGCCGGTCGGTACATTTATAGAACACACTGAGCAGATGTAGGACTAGGGGAGTGACTACTGTAGGTCATGGAGGTGCCTTGAGCTGGTTTTCAAAATGTGGCTCTCAGAGGCGACGGCATGTTCTCTGTATTTATGCTGGGGGAGAAAGCAGAAGCCCGGTGACCTGCAAGCAAATGGGATTGACACATAGCCAGCCCCCATGATAACATTGACAAGGTTGAAGACCGTCGCAGGTGTAGATGCGCCCTGCAGTTTGAAACAGTAACGGCAATAAGCTGCTCCTATCGTGTACTTGGCCCAGAGCAAGTTGGGTGTCTGGTAGCAACAGTACAACTGCTGGAAATAGTTCATCCAGGCGGATGTGCAGGCAGGGTGAGCAGTGCACAGCAATACTGGCGCTTCATTAGATATACGAACCCCGTCATACATGCTGAAATTATGACGCAACGGCGTTGACTCACACCTTTGCTGGTACTGCATCTGCTGCTGCTGTTTGGTGGTCAGCCCACTCGCCATATCCAGCATCCGCGGCTGCAGCTAGGCGCCGCTGATAACCCTGATGTTTTGCAAGATGACGTGGCTGATGACTTAGGCGGCCTTTGCTTCGCCCAGCGGCGAATGAGCTGCTCTGGTAGTGGACGATCGCAGCTGGCCACGTGCGACATGCGTCTGGCGTGGGCGCTGCCCTCACGTGCATCATTAGCAACTCTGTTTGCTGTTTGTCACGAACATAAGCACGAACCCCTCATTGCGGAATCCTCACAACTGTATTGCAGGGCAAGCAGATGTATTCATGGCGAGAGGTACCTGATAGCAACCAGTGCAAGCATGCAGCTGGCGGTCTGGCAAGGCTGCACCTAGGTTACCAGCATGTCACGAGTAGCATGCTATGGCAGGAGCGGGTTGTTTCAGGCCCTTGAACCCCTGCAGTACAACCGCAGCCTGGCAGGGCCTGAGCCTCGGAGTCCTGAGGCGGTTTGTAACTTCTTGAAGCAGTGAAGCAACCAATCGGAGAGACCACAGCCGCACACAGTAATACCCCGCTAACTAAGGTCGCCGGCTTGAGCTGTCAACATCGGGTGACCGTCACAGTGACTGCACCTGAGTTCAACCTCAACCGTTGAGGCAAGAGCAGATTCGCACACAGTGCCTACACTGTAGGAGATACCATCGCCTACACATAGGAACTGTCAGTACTTCATGAACCACAGGACAGAGATAGAGTTCTCAGTGTGCTATATGATCACCAGAGCGACTTGGCATTAATACACGAACAAGCTTTGCTTGCCACCAAGGCATCAGTGGCACTCCACATAACAGAAGCAAAAACTTCATAAAACTTTGTGAATATTGAAATGCAAGCACAGGTAGAAGCATGCAGGCTGGTGAACAAAGCTGGCTTGCCTGTATGCAGAGTCCCCGCACTGTCTGATTTCACGGCTGTCACTCGCATGGTGTCCACATCACAGTTGACAAATCTGCAAGCCGAATGTGTCACCACAATCATAGACTATGATAGTCTAGCAGGCTGGTCAGACTGCAAACCTGTCCAGACCACCCAAAGGCCTTTGGCCAGTATTTGGCCAGTAGGTAAATAAGCTTTGTAATACATTGCCTCAGAACATCTCGTATGTTGCAGGGATGCCCGAAGCACTGCTTTTTGCAGCAGCACAGCTGTGTCACAGTTCTGAAACCACTTTCAGCATTGACCAAACACAAGACCGAAGCAGGTACATGGTATCTGCAGTGCTTTGGTCAGCAATTTGCAGGTGCCTAGCATGCAGCATCACCAAAGACAACGAGACCACCAGACCACATGCACATCGAGCAACATGCCAACACATGCGAAATCATAAACCAGATCTGGAACTGTTGTAACTGTCAGCCCAGCTTCAGTATGGCAGATCAGTACTCCCAGACACTTGTCAAAACCTTCATGCACTATGGCCCAATATGCCCTTGCCAATGGACAAGGCTGCAGGGACAGAATGTTTGAGGGTGCTTGTTGCAGCACCAGTATGCAGTTGTACACAGTCATGGTGAAGTGGCTGCACTCAGGCCACAACCCTACACTCTACCTATGAGGACAAAATTACAAAAACAAAATCAATCTGTGGAATCACGTTAATTTGTGCATTTGCAGCACAGAACCCAGAGCTACCTGTGATGTGTTAGAATGGGTTAACTTGAGAACTATGATATGATCAGCTATCTGTATACTGATGGAATTACCGCCTGCCAAACCCTCCAAAACATGTGTGCTGTTGGCACTCCCCAGTGAAACATGCCATCCCTAAGTAATTTAACAGCCTGGGCACATCCTGCTTCTAGTGAACATTGACATAAGCTGCCAGGGCTGAAAGTTTCTGGCAGGGCATGTGCTGACCAGACAACACAGCTGTTGTTCCTATCCAATGGTAAGCTGACTGCAACACCGAGAGCTGTATGGAACTAGCTGGACACTGTTAACAGGCTTGAGATGACTGATTGGAAATGCCTCATAAGCCTGAGCCTGCCTCTTGTGTTTGTTGTTGCTGCACAGCACCACAGCCAGTAGACCTTGAGCGAGCTGCCAGGTACTGCTGTTGACACAGCTGACTTGCATTGTTGGTTGCTACTGGCCCCGGATCTCCAGCCAACCATTACACCTGTGAGAGTCATGGCGTGCTTGCTGGACTCTGTTGGTCAATTGCTACCAAACCAGCTGCCAGAACCCGACCCGGACTTTGCTACAGCTGGTAATTGCTTTACCTTGGCAGGCCGTCCAACCTGGCAGAACTTGTCCTCTAGCTCAACGACCTGCTGGATTGGCTGCCTACAGACTGGGCACTCACTAGGAGGTCTGGCAAACAGTACATGTGCACAACGCCAGCAGTAGCCCCCATGTCCGCACTCCATGAACACACATGATGCTTCGTTGTCGAAGCAGATTGTACACAAGCCATCATCAGCTTCAGTAGCTACACAGCAGGCTGAGTTTCCTGCCGATTGTTCACTTGCTGTGGGTGGGGGCTGTGCTGCTTTGGTGCTCGATGGGTTCCCTTCAACCTCTGTGCTTGCATCTACAATAGGCAAACCTTGCTGCTGCTGCTGCTGCTGCTGCGGGCAGCAGCTAGACTGGTGCTCTGGGCAGCTACCACTGCTATGATAAGACTGCTGGCCTGGTTGAGCTGCTGTCACTGATGCCGGCCTCGAGACAAGATGGATGCTAACGTGAACAGTACCGCCCTCGCTGGTGCTTGCTGGCTCCTGCTGGGTTGGCCAAGGCCGCCCCTACAATTCACACACAACACAGCACGTCCTCAAAGTTGGTGACTTTCTCCTGCACGTGTACTGCTATGACAGCAGGGTCATAGGCCCAGGGCGCACCGCTAATGTCTTCAATTCAACAAGTAAGCAGCTATCATGACAGTGTTGTGCACGACTTTGGATGGGTGGCTGTGTGGTGAGCTCCTTCTAGCTGAAAGCAAGCGTTGTATCCCACCTCCTCCATTGCAATAGCTCCGGTCAGTTCGGCGAGGGGTGCTGTGCCATCTCTGTCGCTGAGCCGCTGGATGACTGTCAACCCGGTGCCCTTGGGGCTGGTTGCTGTACAGCTCATAGCACGGCGGTACAAGCTGGTGCCAACACGCAGCAGCTGCTGTGGCTGAGCCTTGCCCTGCGTTGCATGCGCCGCAAGTATCTCTTTGTGAGTATGTCTAGCGCGTCCTGCCTTCCCCACTGCTGTGAGTGCTGCACTGCAGCTGATAACAAGCACATGGGTGCCTCGACTGTTGAGCGAGCATACTGCTTGAACTGCCGGCATGCTGCTCTAGCATGTCCTGCACTCTGCTGGAATTGACTGGGTTTGGCAACACAGCACATATGGCCTTGAGTGCTCACCGCCATCATGCGCATGGCCACTTGCGCCAGCTCTTCATTTGTCATTTTATCCACCTGGTCCTTGATATCCTCAAGCTCCAGACTCATCAACTCGCGTGCAGCACCCTCATGGGCTGTCCACACCTGCTTGCAAACATGCCAGGTCACATGCTCATCAAACGCTGGCACATTGTCCATACTGCTTACTGCTGCACAAACAGCAGGCACCCTCATTAACATGGGCGTACTGCAATCAAGCTACATAGCACTCAGCAAAGCTTTGTCTGCAGGTGTGTATTGTGCCGACTGCTGTAGCTGATGCTGACGCGCCTAAGCCCCGCCATCTGGCCCACCTGCCCAGATGATGCTAGCTCCAGCCGCAGCTTCTCCTTTTTCCAGAGGCCACAAGATATGATAAGGCCAGAGAGCCACATAGCGGACCAGCTGGCAACTTGAGGGATGAAGATTTGCTGCAGGACATCAGCAGGCACAATCACCGCAACTGTCACAGCATGTTGCAGGCCTCAAAGGTGTATACTGTTTGGTAACTCTAGAAGGCTCTGCATATGATTTGCTGCTGACATTTGTACATTGGCATGTCTCAGGCATGCTTTGGCTGTCTGCAGTCTGGCTGAAGCTGCCAGGTCACACCTCAAATGTTATCGACTTGTCGCCGTCAAGGTAATTGCAGAGGTAGATGAAACAGGGCAGCTGAGCTGAGGCGGACAGTAGCAGTAGCAAGAAGCCACCAGGCAGCGCCAGTTCACGAAGATCCGTACATGAGTATGCCACGCAGATCACACAGAAAGTCTGCAAGCAGCAGAGCATCATGGTATGGTCAAATGACAACTACACGTAGGTCAGCTTTGTAGTGGTTGAAACGTTTCTGAAGCGCACCATAACTGTTACAGGCAGTATGGTATCAACTGAATATTCTATAAAGGTGACAGAGCTTGACAACCCAACAGTCGGCTGCAGCTCAGCAGCTTACCACGATGGCGGCAAGGAACAGAGCTCCAAACCACATCCAAGGAATGAGGAACACAACGCTCCAGGTGTATGCTGCTATGCCATCCAGCTTGAGTGCCACAAACAACAGGGATATGAACACCAGGTCACGCATGGTGCCCATAGTTCGTTCGCGCTTGGGCTTGAACACTGACACCATGAATGTGAGGCCCCATGCAACCCTGCAGTGCACACACGGCGTAGTTGAATGGTGTCGGCATTGCCTTGTTGTACAACGCATGTATGTCAATTCCGCTGGTTATTCCTTCCAAAAACAGCAACGTACTGCTGTCTGTTGCAGCTGTTTCATTGTGGATGCTAGTGCTACAGCTGCTGCCATACAGTCAGGTATGCTTGCTCAGCAAAAGGCATGCTGCAGCAGCAAACCAATGACAAACTGCACCAAACTCGCTGCTGCTGGGTGATCTAGAGTGCTGCAAGCTCTGTTGTAACTGCCAACTGCTAGGCCACTTGCCAGCAAGGTAATAGCAGCAGACGCCAACTGAAGGTTGCTGCAAACAGGATTCCCTTGGTGAGCCCCCTGCAGATCATGCCCTGCAAGCATACATTGCTGCATGTGAGGCCAAAGCACCAAGCGTTTTGCCTGCTGTATACAGCTGTGGCACACATATGCCGATGTCGTTGCAGCTGCCATCAGCCATCAGTTGCCAGTGCTTTTGCATGCGACTGTGCAGGACAACTATGCTGAAGCGGCCAATTCAGGAACCCACCTTCACCAGCACACCTGCTGCATTCTCTATCAAGGCGCAGACGTTATCTACCAACATCGATGACCTGCGCTCTGCGAACATGGTTGTATATTGCATAACCATGCCCGGTGAAGCCCTGGCAGGTGGTGCAGGACCTAACTGCTGTGTGACCAGTTTGTCCTGCAGGAACAAGAAAGGAAGCTTCCATCAATTACGCACTGGTTTTAGTGATTGTGCGCTGCCAGGAGCTGCAAGCAATGCTTCACACAGCATGCTTGCTGCTGGCAAGCTCGCAGCCAGCACCTGCAACTCACTGTTGCTGTGCCTGCCGCTTGTGCTGCATGCCACACCACCGCAACAGCTTTGGCTACTCACCAGGTGCAGCAACACCATCACCACCAGCATCAGGTGACAAGCATGCGCAATCCATTCTGGAAGGAAGACCACCCACCAGGCCAAAGGCGCAGCATGGCCCACCTGCAGGACAATGTCAATGTCAGCAACCGGCCTAAGGACTGCTGTTCGTTGTCAGACGTTGCGTTTCTTCACCTTCAAGAGCAGCAATCCCGCGAAAACGGCGTGCGGAAGCCATACAAATGTCACATGGGACCCAAACACATGGCTGTGTAACCTCAGTTTGGATGGGGTGAGGATCAGGTTTTCACTTTCTGCCAGCCTCCCTCGTGATGCTGTCAGCGACATGGCTCCGTGTAAGCGTTTAAATGAAGCAACGGAGGCCTTTAAAGGAGCATGGCCACCATACGCTACCGGAAGCGGCCTGCGAAAACAGCACGGGGACGTCCCAGACAGGCAATGCAGTTTGCCAGCGTGGCAAAGTCTCAGCTGCTATTGTCAATATCAAAGAATATCGTAGGCGTGTTTCGCATGCACGGCAGCAGACTAAACAAAGGCCAGCTCTCGACAGACCAGTCAATATGTACGGCTATGTTACGCTGGCACCACTGCAGCACCTCACTAGATTGATACAAAAGCAATTGATTAGAGTTGAAGAGGTGCAGTACACGTGGAAGCCCACCAGGCAAGCGGTGTGCTGCAGGTGTTATGCCGTGTTAGCACCGGGCCTTTTACGATTGTTTTGATGTTGAAAAGACTCTTACAGGAAACCACTGTGCGGTCTTGCAGAATTGATGCCGGCGATGCTGCTGCGCCAGTGCACACGGTTGTACTGCTCGCCACCGTTTGAGACAGATGGCTCACATTGGCAGCTGCGTCTGCGTCACGCGGTTACTAGCGTTTGTCGACTGCAATGACGATGCCTACAGCGCTTACTGCGTCCCAGACCTTTCGGTCAGTGTCCCGGAGTTGAAATCATCTAAGTTGGCTGGTTACATGCAGCTGCTTGGATACGTGCGACGGCGGCATGCGATCGCAGCGGCTGGGCAAAGCCAGCTTTAGTCAAGGAGGACTCAGGGCAACTTTCAGCTTCAGCAACTTTCAGGCTGAGTAACCTGACGTCCCAAATCAACAGGAGCCAGCACATCTCTGGCTGTGACAGCACACCTGCTATCAAGCATGGCAAGAACAGTCAGCCACCTCATGCCCGGGGCCAAGACATGACATAACAGAAGTAAAACTTCATAATAGTTTCTGACCATGATGAAAATAAGCATGAAACGAAGGCAGAAGCATGCATGCTGGTGAACAAAGCTGGCTTGCCTGTATGCAGACATGACATACTTTCAAACGGGTGGCGGCCCCTTGCATGTATCATACAGCAGTACTCAGCTATTTGCTTGGCATTTCCTGTTGCATGAGCTAAAACTTCACTTTCAAACGTCCTAGTCACCCAGCAGACACAGCTCTGAGACTACAGCGCTACACGCCGTCTTTGCTAGGCGCACTGGGGAAAGTGTTACCCAGACCTGCGGCAGGTTCAAAATCAGCACAAGCAGGTACCAACAAGCCAGTTCCCCCGCCGGCTCTGACCCTGCACACAGCGCCAGAAGACCGGGCCCTTTCCATTTCTTGCTTGTCATGTGCTCCCGGGGTGTGAGTCACACAGGGGCAGGCTGCCAGTGGCCATATAGTCCTCGCAGGACATCTGCACCAACATCTTCTTTCGGAACTCTCTGCACCAACTTCCCTGACCTAACACCAATACACATGCCGGCACTGCCGCTGTCCTGCGCACCGGGGGATCTGGTGGAAAGCAGGGGACAAAGCCTGCAGGCAATTGACAGCTGAAAAGCACTTCCACCCCCCCCCCCCTCTGGTCCATGCTGGCCCCATCAGTTATCTCCTTCAAATTACAGCTGAGTTGGCAAACACTCCAGAAGAGATGGGTAGTACCCAATCACACCTGTTCAGGACTGTAACAGCACGGATCAACTCTGTTCACTGTGCTTCTGCTAGCGACTTGCAGATGACAGAGGGTTGCAGAAGCAAAGTAACGTACTTGCAACAGCAAGCCATATACTTGAAACGAGAAAGAGAGCAGCACTTTGAGTCCTTCAAGCTATGTGAGACGTGTTTCAACATACCATACGCAGCATGTCAAGTAGTGCAGGTGCTGCTGGCGATGCAGAGAGCAGGTCTTGAGGTCTTCAAAGTGACAGATACGCCGAACATGTCAAAGAACCAACAACTTCCAACAAAAGGCTCCAAGTTAAGGGATGGCATGGTTTGAACCCAATAGAGGTTGTGACGGTATTCAACTAGTGAAAAGTCAGCGCTGTCAGGTGTTGCTCCAACAGCATGAACGAGCTGACCCCTATAAAGGTCATATCTGAATCCTCAGTGGGCTGGCATGAGTGCCACTCATGACATGATTTCAAAGGCTAGTGAGTAAGCAACATGAAGAACAGAACGCACTAGACTGCTGGTAGCAATTGGTCTTCAGCCTACGTGTCGTCAAGAATTGGAAAGTCGTGTGTGCATACGCCAAACCGAGAAGTGTATGTTTTCAAATACAGCGTGTAGCGAATGCTCTCATTCTTGGCACCTCATCCTTGACAGCTCATCAGGTTGCAGGACAGCTTCTTTCATCATCCCAAGAAGAGCCAGAGCACAGTAATGAACCTTGGGTTCGACATCTGCTAAGATACATACAACATACTCCATCGATTGCTTACAATTGTTGTGATAGCGGCAGTGCGGAGAGGGAACGTCATCTGCAGATCAGCGACCACTTGCCAGCAGGGGTGTAGAACACTCTCCAGGAGCTTCATGTACTACTGATAAGCACCACCTTACTACAGATATCCTACAAATCAGATATTTGATTGATGAACCCAACCTATCTACCAGCATCTTGTCAACCTGGTCAACCAAAATCGCCATGAGTTTGAACCTCCAATACAGTCTTATACGTGTCTGTTGGCGCCATCTGTTACCCTCCGTGCATGGTTGTGCAGGTTTCCACCTGGGGCCGCTGCTTCAGTAATTCCACTATGACGCCACATAGCTCCCAACGAACAGACCAAACTGGAAAGTCATAGGAGTCGAATCAACTTCATAAGGAACAATAGCAACATAGCCATACAAGTGCCAGCCAATGAAACTGCTCATTATCTTTGCCTGGAACATGCCAAGGCCAAAACGCATTCAAACAACTAGATAGAGGCAGAGAATAAACTTCATGCAGCATCCTACTTGAACCCTTTGCAACTACTGCCGTACCCTACATTAAACAGCAAGCCAACAGGAAGCAAGCCTGCAAAAGGCCTGTGCCGTCCATAAGCCAGCATCAAGCGGCACACAAACACTAACCCAAGGGCAAACGAGTGCATGCAAAGTGTTGTAAAGCATACAGCTGAACAGCGACACAGCGTGCCAACAGCGTAACAAGTCGCAGGAAACCTCAGTAAACATCCATGCATCCAACAAATGAAGCAGAAGCATGCATCAACAAAGGCACAACAGGAATAGATGACTTCCACCACTGAACCTGACAAGACGGATACAGCAATGGGCAACCTGAACAACCTTACAACGAGCAAGCCATAACAGGGCTGACCTCCTGCGAAACCAACAGCCACCCTGCAAAGATACTGTACACATACCTTGACTTCCTTGCAGCCAGCCACCTCACAGCCTTACTACACATATGTTCAACACCAGTGCAAAGTGCTGCTTACCCGCACAGCTGTGAGCCATCATTGACATGATGATCAGTGGTTCTGACTGCCGTGTAGCAGTTCAATACTTCAGTTGGTGTATACCTTGGGGTATATGTTGGGTCCGCATCATCATCATTCCTCATTGCTGCTGGTCACTTCAATCATCAACATAGCAGCCGCAGCAGCTGCAACCAGCCTGCTGCTACTGTGGCCATTTGAACCTGCTGCAAGGCCCGTGGGACGTGCTGCTGCCTATGCGCCCACATACGCAGCAGCTGCTGCAGCTGCTTACATGCCCCCGGGATAGCTTGCATACTGTCCCTGCTGTGCAGGATAGCTGGAGTACTGCCCCTGCTGCTGGCCATAGCCTCCAGGTCCAGCTGGTGCCTGGTTCCAAGCAGCACCACCGGGCATACCCCCGCCCATGCCCTGGCTGCCTACTGGCATCTGCGGCTGCCTCACGACTGGGCCACCAGCAGCAGTAGGGGTACCTGCCCCTGTACCATCCTTACTGGGAGGTCCGTTAGGCATGAAGTCAGGACGAGGGGGTGGGATGGGCTGCTGTGGCTGGTTCATTGGGGCCTGCTGGGCTCCCATGTCGTAGCCGCCGGCAGCTTCCACACCGTATGAGCCGTCCTGAGGATAGCCGCCCATACCCATTCCTCCACCCTGCTGACCATAGCCTCCGCCCATCTGCTGGCCACCCATGCCCCCCATCTGCATGCCTCCGCCTTGGCCGTACATGTCCCCTCCCTGATTGCCATACATCCCCTGCTGACCCCCCATTTGACCACCATAACCCCCACCCATTTGCTGGTTGCCGTAGCCGCCCTGGCCCATCTGTCCGCCATATCCGCCTCCTTGCTGGTTACCATACATGCCCTGCTGGCCCATGCCGCCACCGTCCATGCCGAGGCCCATCATGCCCTGCTGCTGCTGGGGTTGGTTGGGCATCATACCGCCCTGGGCCATGCCCATACCGCCATGTGCCATGCCCATGCCACCCTGGTTCATACCCATACCGCCCTGCATGCCCATGCCACCCATCTGCCCCATCTGGCCGCCCATCTGCCCGCCCATCATGTCCATGCCACCAGCACCCATCCCTGCACCCAGGCCAGGCTGCATAGGTGCCCCAGCAGTCCTGGCCCCTCCCTGCATGCCCATACCACCCTGCCCCATACCCATATTGCCGCCCATAGCACCCCCACGGCCCATCTGACCGCCCATCTGACCTCCCATGCCCATACCCATCTGCTGTTGCTGATACTGCTGCTGTCCCTGCTGCTGTGCCTTGTGCTCTAGCAGGCGGTTCACTGTGATGAAGCGGGGGCCGACATTTTGGCCGTTCAGCTTTGTGAGGGCCTCAACTGTGCCGATGTCATCGATATACTCGGCAAAAGCATACCCCTGCACACATGAAGGCACAGCGTCCACAATTGGCAGTCGACATGAGAAGCATGTATGGTGCTGGCAAGCAGCGCATCCAGACCGATGCGAGTGCTATGGATTAAGCACAAAGTCATTCAGGCCATTCTTGCACAATTCCAGTTCCGAACTAGAATTGTGCAAGAATGGCCTGAATGACTTTGTGCTCAATGCACAGCACTCGCATTGGTCTGGATGCGCTTCCTGGCAAGCTCAAGTGCTGATCACAACCTCATCTCCAGATCCGCAACCTGATCCCAGCTGCAATATAAACTGACCTTTGGCTTGTTTGTATCCTTGTCCAGCATGAGCTTCAGGTACTTGATGGAGCCATACTGCTGTAGCAGATCAAGCACCTGCAAGACACATGTGAGCGGCACAGGCAAGATCAGACTTGATATGTGATAGTGAAAAACAGTAGTGGTGGACACAGAGGCACTCATATTCTACGGCGTATAAGCCCTTGTGTCTGCTGAGCATTTGAAGCACAAAGCCAATATGAGTCTAAATGGCACACACTTCAGCAGGCTGCGACCACCTGCTCTTTCCTGCTGGTAGAGTACAGACTCGAATGCCGACTGCAGCAACCACACGGCCCTACAGCACTCTGACAATAAACACCCGTTGCCATCTGTGGGGCTGCGCATACATGGCTGTCACAGGGCTGCCCCCACACCCCGCCCACCAGCACCAGTACCGACCTGTTGCTCTCCCCACTCCATAGGCAGGCCTCCGACGTACAGTGTGTTCCAGTTGCGCTCATATCTGCCGCCCTGGAACTGCATGTTGATCTCGCCAGCTGGCTTATTGATGATCAGGCCACGGGTGTCAATGGTTGGGTCTGGCAATGAGGGGCCAAGCATTGCAGCTGTCTGGGCATCAAACTTGGAAGGGCGCTTGATCTGCACAGAGCAGAACAAGTGTCAGTTTGCCGTGAAATGCAACGTGCTGGTATACGCGCAGCTTTAATATGCACTTCCGGTCACAGAGAGCTGCACCGCATGGGTGGACACATGCGATGCTGGCCAGAATACCTATGAATTGTGGCTGTAGCCTATGCGAACCAGCCAGGACTTTGTGGTGCCAAGCCAACCCAGTTGC
The DNA here is from genome assembly GCA_002588565.1 of Coelastrella sp. UTEX B 3026. NCBI lineage: Eukaryota > Viridiplantae > Chlorophyta > Chlorophyceae > Sphaeropleales > Scenedesmaceae > Coelastrella > Coelastrella sp. UTEX B 3026. The sequence continues at coordinate 30,076 of NSMO01000043.1, forward strand.
TTGCAGAACCACGACTGGCAGCCAACTGCTGCTGTTCCTGTGCTGTCCACGATACTCAAGATGCGGCTAGTACCTTGAGTGAGATTTCTCCCCTCATGCAGACTCCATCCAGGGCCAGTGTGTTTGTAGCTTCCTCTGCTGAGCGTACTTCCACGAAAGCAAAGTTCTTTTCTGGCTGAATGCGGCAGAAGGTGACAGCGTTGCCTGGTGCAATGCTGGCATTACTGCGAGCGATGCAGTCATTCAAGAACGCCATCAACTCGTCCTGCAGGCATACACACACATGTATTCAGGTCCACGGGGGTCACATCATGTACACTATGGCATACAGGGCGCGGAGGAGACATCAGGCATGTTACTTTACAAATATGAGCCTGCTGCAAAGGCGCACCGGGTGTAACTTGCTAAAGCAGACAGCTGATGTGCTGCGGCTGCAGGTTGTGAAGCACACACCTGTGTGATGTCGTTAGGAAGTCCGCCAACAAACAGACGCTTGCTGTTCTGTGCAGCCATCTGATTGCTGCCTTCCATCATCTTGTGCAGCTGCGTCATCCAGTTGCGCAAGTGACGAAGCTTCTGCTCGAGGATCTCAACCCTCTGTGCATGAGTCATACCTGTAGAGCAGACATGGAGTTGGATTGGTGAAGATGAGCATGCACGAGGTACCGATGTCTGTCAGGCAGCCCTCGTGCTTGGGCCAGGCAGTGGCAGACACTGCTGTGTTTCTTACCTCCTGCGATCGGTAGCTGGGGCCCCACTAGCTGACCATCCTGTGTGGAAATACACAAGGGTACACATACAGGGTGTGAGCAACGTGTTGAGCAACTGCCAATGATGTGGGAGCACTCATCATACGGTAGGTATCCTTCATGTACCTGGGCAGCAGCCTCCTCATCCAGCCTCCGCTTTTTTTGTGAGCCGATCTCAGTCATGTCTGTCTGATTGTACAGCTTGGGAACGAGTCACAGGCTTGTCACAGGAAATGCAGGGTCACTGTCTAAGGCCCAGTGAGCTGGCGATCGCACGCGAGCCAGACAGCAAACGTTATATTATCTTCTTGCCTTGTCCTGACAGAGCAGGCATCTGAAGAACGGGCATCCACTAAGTAGCGTTTTAGGAGGTTTTAGCAAGCTGACACAACTCAAAAGCACACGCACGGGCAAAAGCGATCATGTCCCAATGATGCAGTAAAGCCTTGTATAACACAGAAGGCATATGCTGGTTGCATCGCAACGCCTGCCATAGCGTCCTGCCATAGCGTCCTGCAGCTGCTTCCGAGGCGATACCGCATCCAGCGCCGTGTTCAACAGGTATGCATCTTCATCCAGAAGTGACTTCGTAATGAAGCCTACAGTTCTGCTTCTGTGCTTGCTAGAACCTGTCCATATTGCCGAGTGTAGCAGCAGCGTACGTCGTATCAGTACTGGCAATGCTGCGCCGCTTACGCCTCAGGACCTTGCTGTGCAGCGGCACTTGCAGAAACAATGGCCAGCTATGATGTGGCCGGCGACCCAGCGCATAACCTAGACCTCGCCACACCACCCCCAGGTGGTGCGTTCTGCCAGCAACAACAGCATCAGCATGGATATCACGAGGAGATGCTGGCAGCCGACACAGAACAACAACAGCAAGCAGGAGACTTTGTCACGGATCCCATCAAGCAGCTACTTCTGACAGATATGTCAGCTTTCTTCCAGTCTGAGGTTGCACCTCGATCAGCTGCAATCAATGAGGTAAGCAGTTGCAGAAGCTTCAAGCTCACAGGCTGCTCGTGATTCACTGTCGCCCTTGCTCGCACAGCACCTTGGCCGTGTGTACTATTATGCTTTGCAAAGCTCCAGCTTTGGCTGTTGTGGGGCTCCACAGCATTGACATGTTGCAGGATGTTCCTGCAAGCATATGCCCCATCCGTTAAAGGGCCTCGGTACGCCCTCACACCTGCACATGATCAAGCGGGCTACACCACATGTCTTCCCCCGGAGCTTGGTGCCCCCACCCAGCTCGCTAATCCAACTTAAGGTGTGTATGCTGTCTGCTTGTTCATGCAGGACGTGGCCAGTCTGCAGTACGAGGCTGGGCAGTTGGCAGATAAGGCAGAAATGGAAAAGAACACCGTACTGACTGAATTGGACCGCCTACACAAACTCGTGGCATCATTCCAGGCGCAAATCAGTGAGGTGGGTCTCAGCTGCAGGAACACCAGCATTAGACATGTGGTGACCACAAGCTAAACTTCACAAGCTGGTCGTGGATGTCTTTGAAATTCATGTCTGTGAGTGCACAGTATCTCTGTGTGTAACTGTATATAGAACTCACAGACAACCTGTGGTTTGTCATCGCTTTTATGTATACATCAGATGGTGCAAGCATACTCTTATGTCATGGAACTTGACAGCTGCTTCTGATACACAGCAGAACGCAACCAATACCAGTTCCTTTGGACAACACAACATCATGTTTATCATAGCTAGGCTGAGTGGCTCAGCCGCATCACCGCTGCTGGGCTGCTGTTGCAGGCACTTGGTATGATGCACTGAGACTGCTGCCAGCAGTAGCCATGGCTTCACATTCTTTGGTGGGTTGCCCATGGTCCTGAAGCCTGGTCTTGAGAGCAAAAAGGGAATCGATGCAGATGAATAGGCCAGGGCTTTGCCTAAGAACACTTGCCTGCTAGCTGCGCCTGCACCTGCTAGCTGGGCGCTTGGTTTCACTAGCTTTATGCGTATGATGACCAGATGGTTTGGAGGAGTCTAGGACTGTCTGAGTCAGAGTTTGTCACTGGCAGGTGAATTTCTGGCTACTGATCGGCCAGCTGTGTGTCTCAAGGCATACAACATCTCAGAATGCTGATGTATGTACTGTGTTGATAACCATAGACATAATTTAATTGCACAGCAAAGCCTGTTCTGCATCCATCATTGATGGAATTCAGAAAGGTCTGGGTGAAGGCGGTCTGGGCCCCGTGTGGTGTGAAGTGTGCCCCGCAGTGCGGGCTATTGCTCGCCAGTAAGATCATCGTCCATTTGACTATGGCATGAGAATGCATACTACTACAACGGTTGCTGACAATAACACTCTCTGTAGTAAGCACAGCCTGAGTGCAAGGCCCATATACTGTCACATACTATGCCATATTTAGTTGTGACGAGTTCACAAGACTTGCCCCTGGCCAGAGATACCCCTGATTCGGGCCTTACCTGCAACAAATCTTTTTCTCGGACCCTTCTCGTCCCACGGAAGGCACCCAGTGCCTTGCAAGTTGCGACTACCGTTCTACACCACTGCCCAGCCTGACCAATTGCATAATCCACTACCATCGCGCAAATTCCGTGTATGTCCTTTACGTGACGACTTGCTGGCCATAGATGCCCCCACAGGTAGCCTTAGTCTGTTACATGACTCTCAACACTGGTTCCTAAACTTCACTGGTTCCAGCATCAACGCAAGTACAGTAGCTCATGCAAGCCCAGACTGAGCGTTGTGTATGTTACGCTGCTGGAGGAGCTGGACCCTTCTTACAACCACAATATGCCAATTCTATTGCTGCCAAAGCAGAGTGCAGTAGCCCTCATAAGATTCTGTTCAACACAGCCAATGGCACCACCACAGAAAACTGTTCAAGTTACCTATGACAACAACACAGTGTACCGGCCACTGACCTATCCCCAGCAAGATGCCAAGAGTACATGTACATGGCATTGACCAGCCGGAAGAACCATTCATACGATCACCCCGGATAACAAGCTCTGAATCTGACTCTGTGTACAAGGAGACTGGCCAACCGCCCATGAATCATCCTCATTGAAATGTTAGTACACCAAAGAGGATGAGTCATGGGCATTTGGCCAGTGGCCTCCTGCAGGAGCTGGCACATAACATGTACGATTGAAAGATGTGTGCACAGCTGGGGAAATCACCTGCATTACACACAGCGGTCCTGCAAAGCAGGATTGAATACCACCAGATAACGCAAGCTGATACAATACAACACAATGCAAGCAGGGCTCCCCAAAGGAGGTCAAGTAGCCAAAGGTGCGCATTCTGCAACACCAACTGGATCGATACAGCTTCGCAAGCGGTAGACCAACCTATACTGACACAGTCTTGCAAGCACCAACAGACCAATGCTCTTGCTCTCAATCTGAGGACGTGTCCCGCGCAAACACAACAAGCATCATGCAGCAGCTGAGTGCTATGACAGCTGAGTTGCTATGACAGAATACCCGCCATATAGGCCTGCAGCTGCCACTGGGCAGCTGTATGTACACCATCTCTCATACTTCCCACTAGGCACTCTCCAAAACCCCGTTGCACTGCTGCTGGTGGGGACTCGATGCTGCTGGCAACATTTTAAGCTGCCAAGTGCGTGGCTGGTGATGCCGATTTTTTGCTGTCAAGCACTCTGGGACCCCTGTAACCATGCCAGCCTGTGCAGGGTTGCTGGCATGACACAAGGGCCCTAAGCATGATGACGACAGCAAATTTTGCCATTCCATCCACACTCTGAAGCTGATCATGCCATGACTGCTGCACAAACACAACTTTTGACCACCCCAACACAGCCAATGCATCTTGGGAAGCCAAATCTGTACACTCAAAGCAGTGCAAGCACATATTCTGGTCGCAGCTGCATGACTCTAAGCGAGTGAGCAGGCCCAACCAACTGCCTTATGAAATATGTACAGGTCAAAGGTAGCTTCCGCTTTCATGTGTGGTGCCCAAGAAGTCCCATGTCAGACATGAGGCACCCAGCGATATGCATGTTGAGCAACCGTGTCAGGGGCTTGGGATCATGATAGCTGTGCCATATGGCATGTGCCGCAATATGAGGCCCTGAAATTCCGAGTGAAGCGTGCTTGACAAACAGCGGTCAACACAATCTCAGTCAAACCAGCATGCAGGACAGCATTGACTATCTCACACGCACCGGCTATAATTAAACAATCACGGGTCTAAATCAAATAGTAATAAAAACCAGTATGGTCAGCGTGAGACATAACATATCATGTGTGTCATCAGCATGCCACATAGCGACGGGCATAGCACAACTGCAGACATCGTAAGTATGTAACGTACAGTCTGCAGCATGTGTCTTGGAGCAAAGGCATATGATGAAATGCTTTGCAATCTGCCACGCACACGTCCCAAGAGCAGGACACAGGACCTCCCCGGGGGCGTGCATTCCTTACATCATAACCTATTCAGACACTCTGCAAAATAAAATAACACAGTGCTGAAAAGTATACTGTAACCAGGTCTAGCTGGTTGGGCTGGATGGCTGCTTTGCTGCCCTGTAAGGCACCTGTGGCATGTCAAACGTCAGTGCAATCACAAACCCCTGAACACCACATGTTAGTCATGTGTAGAGGATCCATAACTGGCAGCAAACCATTAACCAGCTGGGTACCAACTAAGACCATCACATGGCACGTGCTGTCAACTGTCAATAGCAAGATGTGATCAATTACTAGGGATGGATGGAAACCAACAGACAGAGTCATTAGACTGCATGTTGTAACTGCAGCAGCCCATAAACAGTAACAGCAACACCAGGCAACATGTACTTTCTCACAGCATAGCACGGACAAGACCTGAAGCCTTAGTAAACACAAAACGTAACATGTCAGCAGCAGAGCAGCACTGTCTAAACGCAATGGCAAACTGAACTATGTCTAGCACACTGTAGCACCTACCCCAGCCCAAGCCAAATCTGTCAGATGTAAAACCGTGCACAGCACCTTTCAAACCAAACAGCAAGCAGTCTGCTAGCCTATAAAATAGTGGTTCAAACCCAAGTCTGCAACTTTCTTCGAGTCAAACACCCAGTGCGACATACCACAGCATGACACAGCACATGGGTCCCAGTCAACGACAACGTCAAAGACAAGCCCCATATCCACAGTGCACAATACAGTGTTGCCAATTGCTTGTTGTGATCACCATCCAGGGGGGTGCTGGGTGTGAACCACAAGAACCCACTGTTACGCAAACAGCAACAAAAACCTATGCCAATCAATTGAGGCAGCTGCAGCAACCGGAGGAGGGGAGATACAGGGTTGGTTACCTGGCAATCGGCAAGCGATCAACTCGAATACAGCACTAAGCGCAGGTAGCTTCCACAACTCCCTGCTGCCACTGCTGCTCACAGCAGCAATCACATAAATGAGCTGCCAACTCCTCCCTGGTACAGCTTTGACCGCCATTAGCAGCAGCAGCAGTAGATACAACCTTGGACTGGCGCTGCTGCTGATCCTGCAACCGGTGATCTGCTGCCTGAGCATCAGCTACCTCCACCCAGGAATCCTCACTGGTGCTGCTGCTGCTGCTGTTGATACTGTGCTGATGCTGCAGTGTGAACACAGATCCACACTGCTCGCATTGCATGCTGCTGCAGCCGCTGCTGCACGCATCTGCCTCATCTGCACCCCAGGTGCTCTCTGCTAAGGGACTATCAGACCCTAGCGAGCTCTCTGAGAGCTCATTCAAGCCACTGAATACGCCCAAGTCCCCGGATGCATAGCTAGGACACTCAGAGATCTCTCTAGTGTGCGACAGTGGCTGCTTCTCTGTTTTGATGCTGCCGTTGCCGCTGCTGTTACTGCAGTTGACTGCAGCTGTGCCAACAGCAGCGAGCTTGCCGAGGCTGGGCTGCAGTAGGTCAGCGGCAGTAGCAGCATCCTGCTGCTGCAGCTCCTGCCACTTGTGCTGCCACTGCTGCTGCCATTGCTGCTGCTTGGCACCCAGCCGCGGCTGCTGCTGCTGCTGATCTCTGCTAAGTTCTGCTTGATCCTGATCAACAAGCAGCACGCTGACCACATCAGACTGCTCACGCTGCTGCTGTTGTTCATGGAGCTCATCCGCTGTTGCCACAGCAGCAGCAGCCGTACCATGCAGCAGTACTGGCTCAAGCTCCACTTCCTCTGATGCTGCTGCTGCCAGCACCGCTGCTGCCACCGGAGCGGGATCTAGCAGCATTTGCTGCCAGCCCTTGATCACCATATCTGCGTAGCTAGGCCACAGCAGTACAGCGCCATGATGCAGTGTAGGGTGATATATCACACGTGCTGCTGTCTCTTCTTCCAGATGCTGTCTGATGTCATCAGCGGGGCATAAGACATCGCCCCCTGAGAGGGCTACTAGAGTCCTGGCTGGCAACCTCTCAGGCCACATGTTGTAGTCGTTCCAGATAAATTGCCTGCAAGACATGGTGATTTGGGTGGTTACGAACATCTGCATTGTACGGTGTCTGAGAGCGACCACTGCAACCGGCCGGGTGACATGGCGGAGTAACCGGTAAGCTCCTCGCCCCAGGCCGGGCTGCTACAGCTGCACGCATCGAACGACAGACAAGCGGCAGCGGTGGGTGACTGGCTTACCTGCAGAATGTTGCTGCACAATGAAGCTCCTTTGCGACCATTGAAAGCGCCATGTCCAGCAACCAGCTCCCGCTGTCCGGCGTCTTCGCGTACAGGAACGTACGGATCAGGCGCGGCATATACATGGCGAAGCACACGGGGTCCATCAGCGCCAAACTGGAAACCTTATCTGCAAAGCTGATCGCGAAGCGCGCGCACACCAGCGTTCCGTAGCTGTGCCCCATGACGTGGACGGACGGGACGCCGAGCTGGTCGAGGAAGTCCGACACGGACTCGGCGCACTCCTGTACCGTGGGGATGTGCGGGGTGTACCTCATAGAAATGTGCTTGTATTCCGGCATGATCAGGGGACGGCCTGCAGGCGCCGGCAGAGAGGAGAAATGAGTTGATATACTGTGAAACCAACGCTAGCAGCTCAACTTGGTTTGATTGTGAAAGCTTGCGAGGGCTGTGTGACGCAGCCCTATGACAGACACCTAGCAGGCCACAACAAACTGTCCTATGCTGTCTCCCATGGAGTCTATGCACAAGGAGCAAATGCAGACAATGACGATGTCCTGAGCCGACTGTGAACAAAGTCATTGCTGTCTGCGAAACGTCTCAACTCAACTAAAATTACAAGCAAGTCTTGCCAGGCGCTGCAGGTGATTTGGGGACAAACTCCCGTGCTGCAACCCTGCTGCAAGCTGCAACTCACCTGTGAACACCAGCTTGCATACAAACAGCACATATGGCAACAGCCCAGCTCCAACTCCATGCACAAACAGCAACGGAGCGCTGTCATCAGCCCTGTCCTGGCTGGCGCTGCTGTTAATACCACTGCTGCTGTTGCTAACCACCCGGTAGGTGTAGAAGATGTTGCCGTTGATGGTGTGCCTTTGGAAGCCGACCAGCCGAAGTAAACATGCTGTGAATAGAGCCAGCATCTCAGTGCAGATATAGAATGTAAGAGGTTTGTACGAGACTTTCAATGAGTCCCATAGGTGACTGAGAAAATGGATGTCTGGGTTTTTGCCCTCAGGAAGTACAACGCCGGT